>VDFB02311641.1:0-274288 GCA_007258455.2 Sequoia sempervirens
TCATCTACAACAGTATACCTGTCGTCCTGCTCTGTCCTGCCAATGATGCTAGAAGCCCATGGGTTCTTAGCATACTCAGCTATAATCCGATGCCTCCAATCCTCTGTGATCTGTGCTAAGGCATTCAACTGGGGTCTGCGAGACAAGGCGTCAGCTACTATATTCTGCTTCCCCTTAATGAAAGTAATATCGAAGTCATATGACTGCAGTTTACTGACCCATTTTTGCTGCCCCTCATTCAAGTCTCGCTGTCCAAGGAAATGTTTTAGGCTGTTATGATCTGTGCGAACACTGAATTTGCTGCCTACCAGGTACTGCCTAAACTTAGCCAATGCATGCATAATGGCTAACATCTCCTTGTCATATATACTGTAAAATCTCTCAGGACCCCTGAGTTTCCTACTCTCAAATGCAATCGGATGACGCTCCTGCATCAAAACAGCACCAATGCCCTCTCCTGAAGCATCACAGAATAAATCAAATGACTTCGAAAAGTCAGGCAATGCTAGCACCGGACATGAAGTCATGATCACCTTGAATCTATCAAAGCACTCCTGCGCTTGTGGTGACCAAATAAAAGCCCCCTTCTTCGTCAAGTCAGTAAGGGTTGCGGCGTGACGTGAGAACCCGCTAACAAATCTCCTGTAGAATGCACACAACCCAATGAAACCTCTGAGCTGCGTAAGGTTCTCAGGTACAGGCCAGTCAACAATAGCTCAGACCTTTTCAGGGTCCATACTCACTCCCTTGGCACTGATGATGTGCCCCAGATATAACAACTCCTCCATGCCAAGCTCGCACTTGGATTCCTTAGCATAGAAAGACTCGTCTGCTAAGATACCCAAGACTGTATCCAAATGAGCCAGATGCTCATCCCATGACTTGCTATAAACCAAAATGTCGTCGAAGAAGACTAACACAAATCTCCTCAACTGAGCACTGAAAACCCTGTTCATAGTTGCCTGAAAGGTGGCAGGTGCATTGGTTAACCCGAAGGGCATAACCAAGAACTCGAAGTGACCGCAATGACACCGGAAAGCGGTTTTCTCAATGTCCTGCTCCCTCATCTGAATCTGATGGTACCCTGATCTCAAATCAATCTTCGTAAAGAAGACTGCTCCATGCAACTCATCTATCAGCTCATCAATGCGCGGAATGGGGTACCTATTCTTGATGGTTCTTTTGTTGAGCTGCCTGTAATCAATGCACATCCGAAGTGAGCCATCCTTCTTCTTCACCAATACAACCGATGAAGCAAAAGGAGACTTGCTAGGTCTGATATGACCCATAGCCAACAACTCATTAATGGTCTTCTCTATCTCATCCTTGAGTCGTTTCGGATGTCGGTAGGGAGTGATCATCACGGGCTTGGCGCCCTCCTCCAACTCAATAATGTGCTCCGTACCCCTGTCTGGAGGTCTACCAGGTGGAATATCACTAAACACTTTGGAGTGTTTAGTCCTCAAAATCTGTATGTCAGGGTGGTACTCACCCTTCTACGGCTCCTGCTGGGCTGGCATCAACATGCACTCAGCCGCCCAGTCAACCATGTCATGACGAATGAGCCTCTCCATCCGCCTGAATGAAACCATCCTAAGATTACTGTCCCGTATTGCTTTGATGACATGTGGCCTTCCGTCAACCTTGAATTTCATCTCCATATCCCGTAGGTTGAGCGTGAACTCACCCAAATCATGTAACCATGCCATCCCTAATACCACATCTGTATCACCCATATTAACAACATAGAATTCAGTCTTGAATTCATAGTTGTTCAGTCTCATCGGAAGATCAGTAATCTTTCTGTCACACTTGAGAGTGTATCCGTCAGCTACCTTGACTCGGATACCCTCGAAAGCCTCTGTCTGGATACCACGTCTCTCCACTAAACGTGCATCAATAAAATTATGTGTAGCTCCCGTATCCAACAAAGTAATCACCTTCTGTCCCGCTAAGAGTCCACGAAGTCGAAATGATCCATCTCTCTGAAGGCTGGTCAAATGGGCTTCCCGTAGCTTCCTTCCACCTTCATGTTCAACTTCATTTTCGGACCTCTCATCATCTGAATGCTCGGAATCAGCTTGCTGGTCTGACAGATCAGATTGTTCTTCGCCCTCGTAAAACCACTCCATTTGGCTGGCTTTTGACCTCTAATCTAAAGCAAGAGGAGGACCACACCATGACACCACACTGACTGATCACCGCCGTGCTGTGGCCTGGCCGCCATTGTTTCTATCGAAAGGCCTGTTGGGTCTCGTGTATGGAGTGGACCCTGAATTGAACTTGCTGCGAGGTGCGGCAAGTTCCATGCTGCGTGCCTTCCGCATGGCCTCCTGCAGTGTGGGAGGGTCAAAAGCCTTGACCCAACCTCTCATGGGTTCTGTCAAACCCTCAACAAATAATATAATGAGTCTCCGCTCTGAAATGCCAGTCACCATAACTGCAACTCTCTGAAACTCACCTATGTATGCCTCCAAACTGCCTGTCTGGCTGAGCTGAGCCAACTCTCTGAAATACAGTTCTGGATCCTTCTTATCGAATCTCTCTATCAGTCTGCTGGTGAACTCCTGATAGGTATTAACCACATGATGGCCTAACGTGTACATGCCGTGGTGCCACCAATCATGCGCTACTCCGTCAAGATGTAAAGTGGCAAATTTAATTGCCTCATCCTCCTGCATAGGCCTGAGTGACAAGTAATTGTCCAATTTCTGGACCCAAGACCTAGCTGATGTCTTTTCTGACCCATCAAAATATGGCAGTGTAATTTTGCTCACAGCATACTGTAAGTCTCTATTCACCTGTGGCTGCTGCTGCTGATGCTGTGGGGGTCTACGATCAAATCTACCTCCTCCTCTGGGTTTATAGACATCTATAAACTCATGAAAGGTAAGTGCCTGCCGGATCTCAGGCGCTAAGGACATGTACTCGCCATGAAATCTCGTCAAGTCCGCCACTGACATGCCATTCTGAGGCTGAAACTCCTGATGCTGTAGATGATGCTCGGCCCCTGGAGTCTGAGGTGGAGTCTCCCTAGGTAAGAAAGTAGGCTGTCCTGGCCTACGCTCCTGGTAGATCGGAGATGGCTGTCTAGGAACTGATGCTAATGGCTGATCAACGGGTGCAGTCCCGCTCGTCTGACCAATCTGAATGAAATGTGGCTGTGTGGGTGTGCACTGTCTAATGGTGCCCATCAGCTGAGACATCATATCCATCATATTATCGCACTCTTCAACTCCTCATCGGGTGACATAATACCCTTGCATGTGCCTTCCTAGATCCTCGCGAAGTCTCAGGAAGGTTTCCACGCTTCGCCATTAGGGTTACACTGCTTTCACCGCCACCAACCGGACTGGTGACAACCAAGCACTCCTGATATTGTCTGCCCTTCAGGGATTGGTGGACCTGTCCAATCCTCGTCTTTGCCTGTACCTACACCTCTGGTATACTGAATAATATTTTGGTTCATAAAAGGCAACCCAGAAATGCACTGTATTCTGAAAAAGCACTGAAAAAGCACAGGATGGCAGGAGATCTGTGCTCTGATACCACTGTCAGAACCCTGGTGGTTCTCAAATTGAATCCCTGATTGTTTTTGTAATGTTTTTGCAAATTTTTTATTTTTTTGTGTTTTGAAGGGTTTTTTGACAAAATATGAAAATTGCGATTTTACAGAGAAAATGATAGAAAATTATAAATAAATCCAGATTGCATAAAAGACTCAGATCTTTCTCAGGGAACATAGGCGTACTTATTTATTATTTCATTTGAGCTTTTACAATGCGAAAATCTGAATAAGGAAAGCAAGATTTGAAATTTTAACAGGAAAACCTGGTATTTAATATGGCGGCTGCTGTAGCTGGTGATGGTACGGCCAGAAAATAATAAGAATCTCCTCCAGCTCGAATCTCAATGCAAATAACACAGAATACCAAGCGCCCCAATGTGGAATCACCAAATAACAGAGGATGAAGGCGTTTCCTCAGAAAATTGACAAGTACGGCCTGAAAGTACAGATGTACGGCCTGTCTGCAGCAGTAATAAATAATGTACGGCCTTTGGAAATTGTGCCCAATCTCTAATGAATGTCCTCTGAAAAGTGCGCCTTGACTGCTAGATGAAGTTCCCTGTGATTCTCTGATAAAATAACTCAATAATCTCGAAACTGTGATCTTTGGATGAAATCACCAAGTGCCAGCTTCAACTGATATCTCACAGCCTCAGTCTGCCTAATCTCTGAAGAGGTTACGTTCTCCAGAAACGATCGTCTGCCAATAACCCTAGGGTTTGCAAACTCCAAAGCTCAGATGCCAAAAGACAAAATTGAATAATAACAGGATAGTTCGATTTTGCCTTGGGAAGAACAATATATTCCCCTTTGAAAAGTTCGACCTAATTCTCCATTAAAATAATCATTTAAATAAATGATTTGATTTTCACTTTTGGACTTAGGAGAAATGACTTAATTATTGGCGTCCACTTTTAATGAGCATTAAATACTCATTAAGTCACATTTTAATAATATATTATAAAGTATAATTAAATACTTTATAACTTAGCCAAATAATTAAATATTTTAATATTTCAATAAAGTGACTTTATTATAAAGTCAAATTATTAAATATTTAATAACTCAGTAATTACTCCTTATTTCTCCGTCAAATCAATCAACTACTGAACTGGGTCGAATCTGAGCTGAATAACTGCACCAGGTGCCCTGCCCGAAATAGCAGCTTCCGTCTGACCTAACTTTCTAAAAATAGAAAGTTCTCTGAAAAAGCTCTCTGGAAGATTCTGCGAAGACCCAACCTGACACACTGCAATTCTGGAGCTAACCAACACTGAGCAACTGCCAAAAGGGATCCTCTGAACACTCCTGTCAGCCTACGAGGATCAAATGATAGGCTAACCTCGTCATCAGCTGAGCTGACTAGGATGGGGACATGACATTTTTCAATTACTATATGTATTTGCACTACCAACCCGCCATCCCTGTGCCGGTATCTCCCCACCATCCCCAAACTTAGGCCCTTGCTCCCCTTGTCCCCAAAACTCATCTCCCTGTCCCCTCATCTCCTCATCAGGAAACTCTGTGGAACTATGATCTTTAATCACACATGAATTTATTATAGAAGTAGACTAAAGATGATCAAGCATGGATCAAACTCCTTTCTTTGCCAACACAAAGTTCATTTAAAGAGCTTGACAGTTGCCAAGCAAAACACAACCATCTACCAATTGACTCCTACAACTATCCAAAAACCAACAAACAATAAATACAAAGTTGAATACAACCATAGTAACAAAAGGCATTGTACACTGACTACATATTTCTTATCCAAGTTTGTTGTCCTTAATTTTGTAATTCTTGGTGGCACATATGAAGGTGTAGCTCTGATTAGTTTTGCCACAACCTCCTTATAATAACGAGAGCTAGCCACATGTAATGGAATGTCACTGGAAAAGAAGAATTTGCCAATGGCATCATCTACCTCATCCTTATTTTGCACATTGAAGTCCTTGTACTAGTAGTAAGACAGTGACCCCTCAATAGTAGAGTAGCATGTACAAGTGTTTGGTTATCACCATAACCACACAATCTATTTATTTCAACTCATTTTTCAAGTGACAATTCCTTACATACATCTACACCTTTGTATCAGACATTAAGGAGGTGTGCAGTAATTGTTGTGATGTTGTTTTGAAATTCAAGTTAATAGAAATGACATCTCCATAGCCTAGCGCCCCCATTTCCCCAGGTTCTGCTTGTATTTTGGTTGAAAATTGTCTTAAAGGGGACTACTTATCAAAGGGACCCTTGCTAAATTTTTCTAATAAGTTGGGAGGGCAATTAAAAGCAACATTACCAATAAAATTAGTTTCCTCACTGAAATATTCTAGACCAATTTTTAAATTTTTTTTCGATGCAATTACAAAGCAACACGCACCCGTTAAGGTTAGCTTGAAACACAAAACGATGCGGAAATAACTCTAACCAAGAATGTACACCAGGATCCCGAGTTGGGCAAGGTGTGAGCATATGGTTAGAGGATCTATATGCATTGCTGAGTTGAGTAGCTCTAACCAAGAATGTACACTAGGATCCCGAGTTGGGCAAGGTGTGAGCATATGGTCAGAGGGTCCCTACAAACTACAATGCTGAAAGTAAACTCGATGCCAAGAATGTGCTTTCCAACCCAAAGTGGGAATGGAGCTACCATATGGCGGAGATTCTAAGAGCTACAATGCAAGTTCAAAATATAAGATAGGCGGCAAGCCAGCCTCTTCCACTTATTCAGTGGGAATTACAATGAAGTAAAGAGAAGAAGGGAGAAAGCTGATAGTACTACTGTTCAGCTTACAATATGATAGAAAGTGCTTGCCATGACATAGGATTAACAGTTAAATCATGCTGCAATAATATATAGAATATCCCCTTGTTTGATAAGAATGTTTAGACCAGAAACTTCACTCTAGGGACCACCTTAATAATCTGATTTTTGACAGACCTGCAACTTGAAGTGCAAAATCAGCAACTCAAGGAACCACTAAAATGCTCACTACTCCCTCAAAACTCACCCAAAATGCATAAGACCAAATGCAAAATGCTCCTAGGATGAAGACGCCCAAGAATGAACCATAAAACTGACCCAAAATCTGATATATATTTTTTGCACAAACTTCAAGAGAGCCCAAATGGTACGGCCCTCAAGGAGGGGCGATTTCTTTATATAAAATTCATTTCTTTGTCATAAAATCTGCAACCTATCAAGTAGGGTCGCCCTTGTCAAAGAAACGCAATGAGACAATGCCCAGAATGAGATAATTTTTATTTTCAAATCTATGAATGAAACTCACATTCAGCCAAGATAATCAGCAACTCCAGAAAATTAACTAGAATGCAAGGAAACAACTACAAAATGCAGAATAACCACTACAATGCCAAAACTCACTACAAATCCACTCAACTATCATCTAACATCTCCACTAGTTGCTATCTTTCAAGCAAGAAGTCGAGCCAAGGCTAGGAGGCATACATTCCTCGAAGCAATCCTAGTACCATTCCGGCAGCATAACATTATTGAAGTCATAAGATGAGAAAATGAAGAGAAGAGGTCTCCATATATAGGCTCAGCAAGGAATCTCCAGAAACTTCTAGAAAGGGCGCCCTAATTTTCAAATTTGAAATAATCCAATTTCCCTCCAAGGATGGCGTCCTTTTCCTTCAAGGAAACATTTGACTTTATTTAAAAATAATCTCTCCATCAAAGTAGGCGTCCCCCTTCAAGCATGATTTACAACACCTTTAAAATATTAAATTACCTCCTATGAGGCGTCCACCCTTGAAGTCCCCTTTTAAAAACAACTTGAAGTGATGCAACTAGGCCAAGGGGTCAACATTAAAATATAACATTATTTAATTCAACTTGACTTATCTCTCCAAAATGCATCCCAAGGCCAAGAATGAACAAACCAACTGATCTGGCTAAAGAAGAGAGCCAACCGCACTGAAAACCACAGGACCACTGCCAGAAATATAATTTACTAAAAATAGTAAATTCCTAAAGGTGCTCGGATCGCACTGCAAGTCATACCACTGCGAAGCTCTCTGAAAACCCAGAAAGAATCCGCAATTCAATCTCCAAATTTCGAGCAACAACAACCTCCAAAACGGGTAACCCTAATTTTACCCTTCGAGTAGCCTATGGGTCTCCGGAATAGGCCAACGGTCAACTGAATTGATCACGCTCGAGAAGGGGACATTACACTCACCCCCTCCATCTGTACTCAGAGTCTTATATTCAATTCGTGTAGCCTCTGCCTCTTGTTGACCCTCTTTATCACTCATGCTGTGAGAAGTAGAATTCATAGCGTCATTGCAAGAAATGAAATCTATAGTTACCATACATATGTCATAATGTCATTATATTTAAAATTATGCACAGGCTCAAGACACAAGGATTTTGTTTTTGTTTTTCTTATTTTAGGTTGCACGAAGTGAAGAAGCAGCGGATGCACAAAAATATGATTCATTGTTCTTCAACCTTCATCAAAGAAGGATTCCTCTTTTGTTTTTCTTACTTGCATGATATTTGCTTTCAACTTCCATGAGCTACTTACTTCATGATTTCTTATTTCTGTTTGGTGTCTGCTGCTTGGGATCTGGCAGGTATTTGTTTCGACTTGGGGCTTGCCCAGGTCTGCCCATGGTCTGTCTGGTTCTCTTAGGATGAATTTCTATATATGTAAATAGTTTTAACTCATTGATGGGCAAATGGTAAGGGAACTAGAACATGCTAATTTGAATTATAGGAGAAAGTGTGGAAACCCATAAGAAAGAGCTACTTTATACATTACAAATAAGTAAATCAAACACTAATAAAAAAAGATATCAGCCTGCACTTGCATATCTAATTAAGATTATATACAAATGCTTTGAACACTGAAGAAATAGAACATGCAAACTTCTATTTTCTTCGCTTTCAATGATTCTGCTCCCTTTTCTATTTTTTTTGTACCATAGACTAGCTCAATTGCAAAATCTAACAGGCTCAAGTCACAAATTCTCACACAGAGTAACCCTTGGCGACCAGTCAACATATGAAGCGAAGGTAGTTGGATATGATCAAGACAAAGATGTTGCGGTGCTACGAATTGATGCCCCAAAAGATAAATTAAGACCCATACCAGTCGGAACCTCTACAGATCTTTTAGTAGGGCAGAAAGTTTTTGCAATTGGAAACCCAGTTAGTGCTCTTTATCCTATCATTTTCCATTTGTCAATTATCTGTTCTCTTCTATTTTCAGACAATATATCATTTCTTTGTTTTGCATGTGGATTTTCTTGGATTTGTGCTTAATCTAAAGGCTTGATGTGTAAGTTGTCTTCTTTGTAAACAAGATATTGATTTCAGAAATGCAAAACTATCCCATTTCCTTTGAAAATATAAGAATCTGTTTTGAATCAGAATCAAGACATAAGGTTTCCAAAAGTGTATATAGGAAGGGAGAATGGGTGCAGTGCTGGCTGTCAATATTTTTGGTGTAGACTGCAAAGCAATTGCCTTGTGTAATTGCTTTTCAGCAAAGATGTTTAGTATTCATTGATGACTACACTTGGAAATTTATTTTAGTGTTCATTTGTTTGTTTGAAGAGAAAATTGAATTTGAAAATCATGCAAGGTATACGTAGTTTCTCAAGTTCATGGTTTTTTTTGATCCATAATATCTGGGACATTCTCAGTGTATGATGTTTCAGATTTTTTTTGTTCTATTTCTCTTTCATGCTGTGAATATGTGCATGCAGTTAACTGTTTGTCGCTTATTGAATCTACAACTCCAAACGGGATGCTTTGCTATCTATCCACAAGAAAATTCCTAAAGGGATAGACATGACTTGAGTATAAGGTAGCGCCCATTGCTAACCAAAGGAATACCGAAAGGCTTATAACCGCTTAATAACAAGTCCAAACATGGATAGGGAAGAATTCAAGTGTCCTTGAAGGACTCATGTGCAACTTGCAAACCTATTTAGGTCTTAAAACAATTCTCCATTTAACCTACAGGACTTAAGTTCACAGTTTTGAACAACCTAGAGTCCTGGTGATGTTGGGTTTTGACATGGCAGCAACACAATAATTTTCTATTCAGCCTCATCTTGGATTAGTATGGTTTTAAAGTATTTTCTTTTCAATGTAAGATCAAAACTAGAAAGAGCACAGTTAGAAAACTAGAAAGGACATACTTGCTCTAAATCAATATTATCACCGACTTCACCTTTACAAACCCTAAACTAGATCTTTGCTAACCATTATTCTGTACTACGGAATCAAATCCCCAGTTTTTATTAACAATGATAACAGGTTTGAAATTGATCTAAACTTGGCATTAAAATGATTGAAAAAAGGTATACTTTATGGGAAACTATGTTTTCTCTTTTCTGAAATTCTTCCAAGCTTCAAGCACAAATTCTTCAATTGTGATTTTCTTCCCACAAAAGTTGAAACAACCTTTAAGTAAACTCTGGTGGTAATTGTTTCATGGATGAAAGGGAACAAATTTAAATAAACCTCATGAACCTTTAAATCATGGCTTCTGGGATTATTCAAAAAATGCCTCTTCCCTAGTGTACATAAAATATGAGTCTTTCTTATGTTTTATGTGTAGTTGTTACTGCTCTCATTGTTGTGGGTCTATAGGTCATGAGAAACAACTCTATTGTTGCTGATTTGATGTCCTTGCTAATGTATTGGTGTTTTCGACTGTTACAAAAGGAAACAGTAAAGCCCTTCTGGTAAGTATTCAAACATATATATTTTTCTACTAATGAATACTAAACTACATTTTCATAATAACAGAGAAATAAATTGGAAAACAACAATTTCAGTTATTCATCTTAATCATGCAAGAGTCTTATAAATTACTTAAGTCAATCCATTCAGAATATCGACAAAATACTTACAGATATAAGATCAAGCTAGTAAAATAGAACATATTCAGAACCATAGATCATCATATTTCCAGCAATGCAACAAGATCACATTCTCAGTAGGCACATAAATGAAGTCTCACTTATGCCTTGTAATTTAATTCATTCATATTCATAAAAACCAATAGATTAAACCACTAGAAATTATGATAAAATCTCTGGAAGCAAGCACAATTGCATACTACAATTCCCGAGCCTTATACAATCTATCCATAATCATATACATCACATCAGAACATATAAAGCTGAGCCACTCTGCTTTCTAACATCATAGCATAGAATTGAAACATGAACTTATAGATCATGGTTTAGGTTAGACAATACTTACATATCATTTGCAAATCTTAATTATTTTTTTGATATTGCATAGATTACATGCATCATACTAAACATCAAGTGAATGAAGGAGATAGAGCATCTTGGGAGTGCTTTCCCACCAACCACAGAGTTGCATGGCTCCCTCTTATGCCACTTGGAAAGTTGGGACCCTACCCTTCATAGGTGGGGTCAAAAGAGCATGCTGCATAGGAAGAGACTAGGACATGTGCAGAAGACCACTATGATTCAAATCACAAAACAATAATACTTTCACAATTCACAATTTGTAATGTCCCCATTTTTAGCACTACACTTTCCAGTGACTGTTAGCCTATTCCCGGATGCCCGTAGGCTAGTCAGAGGCAGAACTAGGGTTTCCTATTTTCTAGGAGGCTTCTTTTGTGGATTCGGGGGTTTGCATGCAAGAGTTTGGCAGTGCGTTTTTTGGATCTTTCTCGGTTTTTAGAAAGCTTCAGAGAGATGTGACATGCATTTAATGAAAGTGACATGCCTTTTAATCAGGGGTTTGCATGCAAAATTGTTTTCTGGATTCTTTCTAGGTTTTCAAAGAGCTTCACAGTGGTATGACATGCATTTGCATCTGACAACCTTTTCCGGACTTACTATTTTTAGTAAATTACGATGATTGCTCGGAATGTGGTTAAAATGCATTTGGAGTCACTTGCTATTTTTAGCAGTATGCTATTTATAGTAAGTGCTATTTTTAGGAGTGCTATTCCTGGTAGTTTTTCAACAGCTTGGTACTATGGCTATATCTGGCAGGGCAGTATATTCAGTTTGGTCTCTAACATATGTGGTGCTTATTTTGGCAAGTTTAATATTTGATGAAATAATGTTTTAAGTGAAAATATTTCATATGCAAAAATGGACGACTTCATGAGGGGAAATATTTAAATTGTTCATAATGTATTTTTCACTTATATCTTTTGGGATGCCAAACTTATGCTTTATTTGTATTTTTGATAAAGTTATCTCTCCTTGTTTGGACACCTAGTCAAGAAGGCTAATGAAGTTTAAATGAAATGCAAATGCAAGTGGAAAGTTGAATGTGAATTTCAGCTTGGGTGCCCTAATTGGAGGGAAAAGTTTATAAATATGAGGCCTTGGCATTCATTTTAGCTATCCATTGCTTATCATAACGAAGTGCTATTGAAATTATTTTAGAACCCTTGCTTTGAGGAACACATACCTCCTAGCTTATATCGGTTTTGTACTTGGGAGATAGTACCTAGCTGGTTTGAGACTGTTTCTTCATTTAGAGGTTGCAAACAGAGCTCATTTGGAGATGGATTCATATGACGTCTTCTGATTTTGGTTGGGTAACTTGTTATTTTCATTATTTGATCATTTTGGTGAGTTTTTATCAGTCTTTCATGTTGCTGGTTTGGTGCTTGGCTGAAGCACGTTTTGACTCATATCTCTCTGAAGAATTTTTTGGTGGTTTTGGGTATTGGCTCTACAGATTCACCTATCTAGGGTGCCCCTTTGCTCTTGGTTTCATAATTTTTTGGTGAAGTTGTTGATTTTTTAGATCAGGTTGCCCATCTAAAGGAGGCTGCACCATTTCCAGAATTGCATTGGGAAACGTGCAAAATAATTAGAGCTGTTTTGGAGGAGTTTGTCACTTGGTACTTGGTCGCTCAGTCCCTATGCCTCATTTTCCTTCAGTTTGAGGTCAATCGGAGGTGATTTGATCAAGTTATGAGCATTTTGGTGATCTAGGGCATTGCTGGTTTGATTTTTCTGATCGTTGCCATTTTATATCAGACCTGGTATTTTCCTCCTTTTTGCTATATTTCATATGTTGGATAGCTTGTCCTTGATTGGAGTTCATTACCTAACATTTTGGAGTGCTTTAGATATCTATATCTCATTGTATTTGCAGATTATATCTCATATTGTAACGCTGAATCAGTAGTACTCATCAACTCTTTATATTTCTGCAATTTACATTTTGTATTCCCACTTTTAGTGGAAGAGACAGGCCTTGCCGTCTTTTACTTTCAACATTTTACTTTCTTGTACTGCCCGCTGAAAAGCAGAAGGGGTTGGCTAGTCGCCCAGACATTTACTTTTCAGTACTTTGTATTACACTCCCACTGAATAAGTGATCGAGTTGAATTGCATACATTATTGATCGGTTGAGCTGTCTTTCATGTTCATTTCTTGTAATACACTTCCACTAAATAAGTGGTCGAGTTGCACTTCATATCTTGCTAATCGGCCGAGTCGTCTTGCATATTGTAATCTCAGTTTTCAGTACATTTTAGCTAACGATCCCCTTTCCACCGTATGCTCTCACCTCGCCCACACTGGGAACTTGGTGATTAGAAAGTGAAAGGTTGTTTTCCAGTATTGTACTTTCAGTTTGGATTTCGCCTAACGATCCCCTTTCCACCGTATGCTCTCACCTTGCCCTCATCGGGAAGTGGGTGATCAGAAAGTGAAGGGTTACTTTCAGTTGGTTTATGATTTCTCTAACGTTAATGAGTGAAATTGCTTGTGAAAATTGGAAAAAAATTGTAAGGGGATATTACACAATCCCCTGGCCATCACATTTCAAAATCATGAGCAGCTATCAACTTGTTTAATCACAAGATCAAAAATTTTCTCAATATTCTTTCATATATAAATATATCAATGATTTTGGCTTTGCCTTGTCACATACAAGTAATAAATCATATCATATCACTGCTAGCACCACCCAGTCCTTATCCAAATGAAGTCTCATGGTGCCAACAATATTCATAATCTTTCCTTTGCAGTAACTCTTGGATTTCAATTTCCACCATGTTTATAGTGTGGCTAATTTTGAGGTCCCCATTAGCTTAACCATTCTTTCCGATTAATCAACAATCTAAATGGGATGAGAAAAGAAATCAATAATCACACTCCCTCTACATGTAGTTGTTCAACCAATCCTAAAAAATCAGCAAGGCCCCCTATAAGTTCCTCCCTTTTATTCAGTTGCTCAAAGAACTCACTATTAGGATAAATAAAGTGATTTTTGAAACATGCCGATTACATAGAATAAACAAGAATTCAAATCAACTTGTAAAATAAATTTAAGTCTAGCATTTAAATGAAATCATTATAAGAAATGGGTGTGCCATCCTTTCTAGGATGCACCGCAGACAGTAAGGAAATTTGGACAGCCACCCACAAAGATTTATAAGTCAACAAGGTCAGCTTAGTTAAAAAATTTTGTTTCTCTTTCCCAATTGCAATATAAATTTGATTCTTCTACAATACTCATTAAAGGTTCAGGCAATCATTTTCAATTTATGCCTTATAAACCAGGTCACCTCATCTAATGTGAATAGAGCTGCAAAAATGTATGGACTTTGGTAATTGGATGAGAAGAACCACTTTACTGCTGTATTCATTCTCAACATTCTTCTATGACAGGGTTGAAGTCAATATACAGTTAACACAAAGACCAATATTGACACTAAGTGTATAAATATATTGCATGCATATGACAGTTGTAAGCAAAGAAAACACTCACTTCATTCTTGTAAAACATCACCTATGCATACAACAAATTGATACACAATTATTCATTTTGTATATATCTGATATGAAATATATATGCAACAGTTGACTGCATTGTGACAACCATATATAGTAGATAACACACACACAAACACTTATAAGCAACAGTTGAATATGCTGTTGACAGTGATACCTATAGATTATATATATATATATATATGTCGACTGCTATATATCTGTATACACACATACATGCATATGTATGTATGTATATATATATGCATGTATGTATGTATACAGATATAATATATACATATATATGCATATGTATATACATATGTACACACACACACACACACACACACACACACATATATATATATATGCATGCATGTATGTATGAATGTGTGCATTGTATATGTCTGCATGTTTGCATACATACATACATAGATGATAAACAAGTTCCAGTTTTTAAAACAAAACAAGTTGCAGTCTCTGCTAAAATGAAATCAATACTCAGCATGTGCTAAAGTGCTCCATAAAGTTTTTGACAAAGATCAAAGTATCATGATAATATCAATATACAGAACGATTCCTGAATAAAAACAAATACTTTGCCACATAGTTCTAGATCTCTATTAAGATGTTTTAACTTTGTTTAACACTTTGCCAGCCTGTGATTATATACAATTAAGATTTATAAGTGGCTAGGGTTTGGTTAAAAGTGCTATTGAGCTAGCAATAGTTCTGGCTGACCTGAGGCCATAATAAAAGAAACAACTATGCCTATGGCATGTTCTTGGATTTTACTATTTATCTTCATAATAAAATGAGTTTTGACAATCTACGAAAGCAATTACATAGAATTCTATAACAGCCCAAACTCATAAAAAAGAATCCTAATTTAAGCCCATACACAATCTCATACATATTTCGTATTCAAAACAAAATCAGCAAATGAATACTGAAGTGCTGGTACACATGTACTCCAAGCCACACAAAGCCAAATATACAAAATCCAAGCCACGTTATAGTCACCTTTTCTCTCAAAAATCGTCCTTCCTGGAAATCTATTATCCAATCTTTTATAAAGACTATCTACCCACACAATGGGTGATAAGAACAATAAAGAATCCATATTCCACTTACCAAAATTCACAGTTCAATTCCTTAGCATGTGGCCATGGTCACAGCTGAGCTTAATCACCAACCAAAATCATTCAATAAGCCAAAAATTTAGGGTTTTTACCTAAGTTAACCCTAGATTCTGGCGGTTGTGCTTTTACCATTAATGCTAAGAACTAATCAATAAATGAACAAGAATGACCAAGTCTATGGCCGCCTTACCATTTTTTTTTCCTTTGTTTTGATTTCATAAACTTTTAAATGTTTTCTCCTAAGGCTAAAGTCAAGTTCCTATAAAATGATTCAAACATTCCAAATGCTAAGAGCCTTTAAAGTAAAGTGCCAATGATGCCTATCATAATCAGAAAAGCACATATTTAGAAAATATAAGAAATGTGAAGCTAACACACAACCAATGGTTACTTAGTCACAAGGTAAGACAATTTGACAAACATATGAATCAACAACTGAATAATTGAAATAATGACCATTGATCTAATTGACATTGACAATGGGAATTTGACAAGGGAGAACGACAAATGACATCTGACCATGTATGCATAAGAGAAGACAACACAGATACACTACCAATTTATTCACAACAAGAGATCACAAACAATATGGCATATCACACATATGAACTTGACAAATTGATATGACATCTAGCTATCACAAATCAGATTTTTATATGAAATAATAATATTTCCTAACAATTACAAATAATACCCAAAATGCAAATACATCAGATCTCAAAAACTGTCCAAGTCATTTTTAAATTATTACAAGTGAAAATATTAAATATTACATTGTCTAAATATGAGGCATTACATTCCCTTGAGTGAACAGAACTTGTGCACTTTTGTTCTTCAAATTAGAAGGGTAGTTCTTGATAGAATATCTTGTTCCTTGTTAAATTTTGCAGATAATATTCTTTGGACATTTGGCCTTGGAGTGATAATCTTCAACTAGAGCATGAGAACATTTTATTTTCATTCTTGATGTCCATGCTCTTTTATATGCGTCTTTGTAAGAGGGTTGTAGTACCAACTTCATCTTCCTCTGCAATAGGCGTATGAGCCCCTTAGTGGACCATCACTTTTTCAACTAGTCAATAGGATCTTTTTCTAATTTACCATTAGTTCTTTGAGCTTAGGACTTGTTGATGTGCTTTTCGTGACCGCACCAATGCAGAATAAAGTCGCCAACGGCTACCCTATTCTCTCTTGATCAAAGTATCCAGCACGCTAAGATTGCGAGAGAGTTCGTGCGTTCAACTTCAAGGTTCCTTCAATGCGAATAGTCTCAGTTGGCTCAATGTGTTTTGCTGGTATTTCAAGGGGACTTACGGAATTGTTCAGCAACGGAGAAAGGAATTCAAATGCTCGAAAGATTCGTCTATGAAGCGTGGGTTTCCTATTCTAACCAGAAAGTACTGAATTGAAAGGGTGTAAGGTTTAGAGAGTCTAAATCTATTCTATGGCGGGACATGGCGATAAATTCTCACAAGCTTCAACCAGCTTTGCTTTGCCTCGCTTTGGATAGCCTCCATAGAATTGTGCAATCTTCAAAGGAGTAGCTCAAGGTATTCAGATCACAACTTAGCATGAAAATACCATCACAACGATGCATATAAACATACAAATCATGATCGAAGTTAAGTACATGATATTCCAGTTGACTACACAAAGCATTCACCATCAGCAAAACACACTAGTGGTATGGATAGATGAAGTTTGCTCAAATTGAAGACCACATTCCACAATTACTATCTACTGCTTGCATGACATGAAACTTATTCTACTTTAAGTCACTACTCGAATCAGAAGGACGAAGAAACCTTGCTAGCTACTCACAACAAAAGACGAAATTCATCAATGAAAATTCTTTTTATTGGGAGAGTGTTCACAAGAATTTCTTACAAAGTTTTAAGGAAAAACTTTCCTTCTTCTTCAACTACTCTATCAATCTATACTAAGCTACTTCTAATTTGTCTCTCTATTCTAACTTCTACTCTAATTCTACTGAGATACAAATGAGGGGGGATGCCCCTTTTATAGATGGCCAAGTCCAACGGACGGCTCAGATTACAATCGGCTGGATGGCCCAGATTGTGCCACTTCATCCCTAAACAAGATTCACCCTAACAACCGCCACCAAGAGGAGTGGGGTAATAAATGAGCCATAAATGTCCATCATCCTTCTAGAAGATTCCCTCCTTGAAACGCGTTCACACTGTTCTTTTCTTGACTGCAGACTTGATCAAATAAATTCAACTACAGGCACGTTCTCGATCTAATTTCAAGGCGACAACTTCATTCTTCTGCTTGATGACGATTTTCAACACTTGGGTCTTCATCTTTTCTTTCATCCTGGGCTTAGAAATATTTTCTTGTCTTGAACTTAAACATTCAACACTTAGCTATTTCTTGCAACTTTTCTTCCTTCAAGGTTGAAATGTATTCGTGGAGTACTTTCTTCATCACTTTAAGTCCTCACCACTTGATTTCGACGTTCCTCCTGCAAAATAAGCAAGGAGAAGGGTATCAGAACACGTCATCATATAAACTTAACTTGCTTACCAGGATTTTCATGTTTTAACTTCCAA
Source organism: Sequoia sempervirens (assembly GCA_007258455.2). Classification (NCBI taxonomy): domain Eukaryota; kingdom Viridiplantae; phylum Streptophyta; class Pinopsida; order Cupressales; family Cupressaceae; genus Sequoia; species Sequoia sempervirens. The sequence goes on from VDFB02311641.1 coordinate 18,054, forward strand.
GGGTTCATCGTTTTCTCCAGCCAACTTCATCCTCAAATTTTTCATGCCTTAGCCAAATTTCCAACCCATCTTGCATTCTGCCTGGGCGTACTTCACTCTGCCATTTCATCCAACTCAGACTCGAGAAGAAATGCTTTCATCAGGGACTCGATCAAAAATCGTCTAGGTGATCATTTTCAAATTCATCCGCCAAGGTGATATATTTCAACATCTTCTTCCTTTCCTGCCTTAGAAATTTTTTTAGACTTTTACTTAGGAAATGCATTATTTAAGTGCCCATCAAAAATCTCCATTTTGAAGGCTTTGGCGAACTGCAGAAGACACTAAAATCCGTTCCTCGTTGACAATCTTCAATACCCAGAAGAAAATTTTCTTCAAAATGTGTCGAATTCATGGGTATACAACGAACGGGTTCATTTAATTTTCTTGAATTTTGAACCTTTGAAAAATAATTTTTTAACAAATTTAATCCCGTTCTTCACATCTGTGGACATTTCTTGTTGCTCTGACTTGAAAATTTTTATTGACCCTGTGCAGCGGGCATCATTTGACTTCATCTCTGGCAATTTCATCCAAATTCCATACTTCCAAGTCCAGGCGTGATTTTCCTCTAGGGAGGTGGAAATTTGATAATACTTAGAAAAAATATTTAGATCGCCTTAGAGAAAAAATTTATTTGATCTTCAAATCATCTTCCTTTTTAGTCCAGGCGCATTTAAGCCTTCATGCCTTCACTTTGCCTTAGAAAAATTTCAAATCCTCCTCTTTCAAGTTTGGGCGCATTTACCCAGGCAAGCATCTAGTTTCATTTCCCTAGAAGAATTTTCAAGTCCCACTTAATCTTGGGCGCATATAGAGGTCTCAACTGTCACTTTTCACCATTTAGAAATATCTTTGATCACTCACCTTGATGCTTTGGGCGCATATACTACCCTGGACTTCCATTTTCCATCACTTAGAAATTTTGCTAACCTTTTCTCCAGCCTCTCCACAAGTCAAGGCGCATTCAAGGTCTTCAACTTTTAATTTAGAACACTTAGAAACTTTTACCACCACTCCTCCACCTCAAGGGCGCATTTTGCTAGTCAAGCTTCCACTTTGAAACACTTAGAATATTCTTAGGCCACCTTCCCAATCTTGGGCGCATTTCATAGGGGGAGCTTCTATTTTCTCACACTTAGAAAAATCTTCAACTCATCCTCTTTGCTGGGCACAAATCCATGGGATGCACTTCCAATATTTATGCCTTAGAAACTTTTAACCACCCTTTCTTAAGCTGGGCGCATATGAATGTGTGAGGTTTCAATTTAGACACTTAGAAGGATTTTACCTCCCACTTAGCCTCAAGGGCGCATTCTAGACCTTGTGCTTCAACTTTAAGCACTTAGAATATTTTCAATCACTTCTTCCATGACGGCGCATTTGGAGGGGTGAGGTTTCAATTTGAAACACTTAGAAAATTTTACCAGCACTCTCACCATTTAAGACGCCTAGGAGGGGGCCCACTTCAAATTTTAAACACTTAAAATATTCTTTGAACTCCTCATGCAAGGCAAGGCGCATTTGAGGGTATCTACTTCAAATTTAAAGCACTTAGTGGAATTTATACCCTTTCCTCCAGCTTGGGGCACATTTAAGAGGTCATGCTTTGAATTTTGACATACTTAGTAAATTTCCAACTTCTTCTCACTTCAAGGGCGCATATGGGACCTCCTATTTCCATTTTCCAGACTTAGAATCTTTCATCTGACTTCCATTTGGCAAGGGCGCATATAGAGGTGCATACTTCAAGTTTTCTATACTTAGACAATTCACAATCACCTCCTTCTTGTCTTGGGCGCCATTCTACCCCTGAGCTCTCATTTTTCATGACTTAGAATTTTTTTTATCAATTTTCAACCTCAAGGGCGCATTTTAGACCCTGTGCTTTGAGTTCAAAAGCCTTAGAATATTTTATACTCTTCCCATGACCTTGGGCGCATCTAGGAGGGTCTTCTTTAAATTTGAATGCCTTAGACAATTTTCTTCAACCTTCCACAAGTCAAGGCGCATTTGGCAGGTGGTACTTCAAATTTGTAACACTTAATGAACTCTTTACTCCATCTTCTTTCAAGGGCGCAAATGGGGGCTTAAGCTTCTAATTTTTTTACACTTAGAAAATTTCCTCATGGCATCTTTCAAACTTGGGCGCATTTTACTAGTGGAGCTTCCATTTCTCTGTAGAAAATTTTGAAGGCTCTTGCCAGCTTGAGGGCGCATATCATCCTGTGAGCTTCCATTTTCAATGCCTTAGTAAATTTTTCACCCATCTTCAGCTTCTCAAGGTGCATTTGGCCTGTGAACTTCAAATTTCAAGTGCTTAGAGAATTTCCACCAACCTTTAGCTTTTAAGGCGTTCTTCACTAGCTGGACTTGAAAATTTATCAATTTCAGTGAATTTTATGCTCTTTGCCTGATTTAGGGAAACTCGATCATGCTAACCCTAATTTTCTATTTTTAGAAAGTTTGTCAACTTTGCACTTCAAGCTAATTTCAAGCTCCAAAAAGGCTGGATTTTGCTTTGTTCTAAACCTCGGGATGTGTTTGTGCTATTGATGCCTGATATCTGTCTATACCTGCTATTTTAGCAACTTACTAAAAATAGTAACTGCTTAGAATGTCTTCAAATCTCACGTGCTGAATACCTGAAATGTGGTGGTCGTGGCTGGATGCTGCTTTTGCATGATTGTCTTGTCCTGCCTTTGAATTTAGGGAACCCTAATTCCTCTGTACCAACTTGCTAAAAATAGTAAGTGTCCGATTTTCCATCCTCTGCAACTCTGTTTGATCTGAAATTCGCGCCATAGGGTCTTCATCACTTGCTTGACCAGTACTGCTGATGCCTTGTGCTGACCTGCTATTTATAGCATGTTTCGGAGGTGGCTTACTATTTATAGTAACTGCTTGCTTCTGAGACTTCCACAACTCCGTTTGACTTGAAATTCGAATGATGCACTCCTCACCACGTGACTGCCTGCTGACATCGGCGCGGATGCTGATTTGCTATTTTTAGCCAGCCAAATGGTTTATTATAAATAGTAAGTGCTCCGTTTGCCCTCAAATTTTATCAGAAATAGCTTGAAGGATGTTGATCGCGGTGGTATACACCGGTTTTGAAAATTCGACTTTTTACACCTCTTTTTGGGGAAGTGGAAACCCTAATTGGTCTTGCATGCGTATCAAATGACCTCCGTTCCTCGATCGGAGGCGGCCGCCGGAATGTATCTGCTAAAAATAGTAAGTTGCTGAAGGAGTGATTATCTCTGTTTGCATGTCATATCATCACGAAGCTCTCGAAAAACCCACAAGGAATATGCAGACATGCAAAGAAAATCCTGACATGCAAACCCTAAAAATAGCCTCGGAAGACTGAATTCTGAAAGTTGTTATCTCGTTTTGCATGTCACACCATCGCGAAGGTCTCTGAAAACCCAGAAGGAATCTCCAGACATGCACTGAAAAACTCTGCATATAGACCCTGAAATCTGCTCTAGAAGCTGAACTGCTAAAAATAGTAAATTGTCCATTTCAGCTCAAATTTTGCACGCGAATAGCTTGATGTGTTCTGAATGCAGTGTGACTGTTAAAACTTCAAGAATGCAGAGGGAACACCCTGAATTGCACACTTACTAAAAATAGTAAGTAGTCAGAATCCGATGAAACTTTAGTGGAAACTTGCTGAAAGCACGCTGACATCAATGTTAGTCTCAATTTTCAATTTATTCACTTCATTTGACCACAAATTGGTTGGAAAGTTGAAAACCCTAATTTTACCGACTTGGCCAAAATCTCACATCAGACAGACACACCCCGAAAGACAGACAGCAGAAAAGGGACAGAAAGAGAGAGAGAGACAATAGGGAAACTAACCAAAAGCAAAGCCAAAATTAGGGGGTCCCCATTTGCAATGGGGCGATGTGTGAAAAAGGTCACAACAGGACTATATGCTCAAACATTTTCATGTTCCCCTTGTTGGTTATAGATTTCCCTTTACTTGGAAAATCTTGTAAATAATACTCTTTGGACAATTAGCCTTGGAGTAATAATCTTCAACTAGAGCTTGAGGATATTGTATTTTCACTCTCGATGTCCTTTACTCTTTTATATGCATCTTAATAAGAGGAAGGTAACACCACCTTCATCTTCCTCCATAATGAGGGTACAGACTTCTCAATGGAATATCACTATTTCAACTCATCAACAAGCTAATTTCTAATTTACCATTAGTTCTTTGAGCTTAGGATGATATGCTTGAACATTTTCATGATCCCCTTCCCAATTATTATGGATTACAGCGACAATTTTGTTGTGGTCCCAAAGAAGTTTTTGAATTCTTTCTTAAAGGCTTTCCATAGTTTATTTCAAGACCACTTGTCAATTGTTGGTGCATCAATGAACCAATCAATTGCCACCCCTCTAAGTTGGTTTGGAATGAATGCAACCAACCTCATTTATTCATTTGTCTATTCGTCAGCCAAATAGTTATGTATGTTCTAAAATGGTGTGCTCGATCCTCAACTCTATCATCAATGAATTTTGATAGTTTATGCTTCTAAAAAATTGGACTGTTTGATGGAGTAACCATTTTAATTATCTGTCTTGATGTGGCTGCTATGGTAGGATCCTCCTCAAGAAGGTTTGTCCATGATTTCTTTCCCTCTTCTAGCGCTAGTGGACATGTTTGAATCCTCAATCTGTCCTATAAATTGGGCAATCCATACACCACTTTAGTCACCTTCTACTATCTCCCTTTTTTCTATTTCAACTCTCGACTCTAATGTCATTAGCTTGGTGTCTTCCAATAGCAATTCTATGATATGTCAAAAATTACTCTCATACTCTTTCCTTTCTTCTTATTCAAGCAATTTGCTAGGCTTTGTCTTAGAATAAAGACTTTGTCAATTTGAGGGGGATTGATTGACTCCATGAACTTGGTGGACTCCTATACTGCAACTTTCAACTCAACTTAGTCAGCAAAGTTTGTATTTCCTTCCTTTGAAAGGACAATTGCCTAGCAACTTCGACCTTCTCTTCCTTGGTGAGTGGTGAACTAGTCTCCAAAGTTAGTTGAACTCATTGATTTCTTCATTTGTTTTTTCTTTGAGTTCAGCTAACACTTTGGCTTTGAGATTGTTTTGATGGATTTTTAGGATTTTCTACCTCTCGTAGCCTTAATATTCATTCTCTTGCTCCATGAGTGTTGTTGATCATCTAATTTCTTGGGCCATCCCTTGACCACATTTTCTTCTTCTCCCACCTTTGTTTGGGCTTAGTGGCCTTGATTTCTTGAATTTTCTTTAGTCTTTACCTTGTTTGTCTTCCTCATGATGACACCTTTGTTTGTACTTTGTACCATTGTAGTAAAATTTGTTGTCTATGTGATTCACATCTTTTTTACTTTTAGCATGAATACCTTACAAAAATATGTACTTCCTTGTTAGGAGTTTGGGCATATTGTCCAACAAATGATCAACCTTGTCAATTATGGCCAAGCTACACCAAATAGATACACTCCAAATAGGTGGCCAACCCACCTCTCTCTAGGATGTGTTGAATCTCTAAGTTTTTCTTAATTGAGCCACAACATAGGAGCTCCACCTTGTTATGGTTTACCCCCACGACAATAGATGGATTTCACTATTGGATATTAAAAAACCCTTGTATTCTCCATACTTTGTTGGGTTCACTTTTATAGCTACATATTAGAATGAGAATAGCTAAGCCCAAACTTCGTCAATAAGGAACCATAAAGCTTCTTGAATTTTGAAGAGCCCACACCTCAATTTCTCATGACTGTGAATATCATGATGGCATGAAAGGGGCCATCATCCCAAATCTCTTGTGGCATCATTGTTGAGAAGTGAAAGCACCTCATGTGAGAGCCCCTAACATCCAACCACTTGCAATGACCTTTGATATGCACACCCCAATTGGCAAAAAATTTTGCAAAGACATTACACTCTCTATACACATGTTTGATATTAAAGGCAAAGAAACACATTAGCAAATCCAAGGTGTCACCAATGATGTGTTCAATGGTTCAACTAGGGGGTTGAGACTTAAGAAGACAATTCACAATGTTTAGAGAGTCACCTTTAACTTGCAGCTGATAAATATCCATCTCCTTAGCTAGGGCAACACCCTAAAAGGTAGCAAAGAATTTTGCAAAGTGGCTAGAGTGAATTCCCAAGTTGATTGAAAATGACAAAAAGGCACCAATAACTCTGCCAAAGCAATCCCTAATGACACCACCACCCCCATCCAAACCCAAGCTACCTTTAGAATCCCCATCAAAGCTCAACTAACACCAAGAAAGCAACGGATGAAGCAAACTAACGATGAGAAGCCTTAATGAATGAGATGTTAATGTTGACTCCCGAATTCCAACTGATTGTGGCTTGAGACTTAGCAAGGGAGTCATGGACATGATTAGAAGAAGAGGCTTTGTCCCAAAAAGCTGAAAGGAAGTTCTCTTTAATGGCTAAGGAGGAAGAAAGGGTCACCTAGACCATAAAGGACTTCACACACTTAAACACTCTAGCATTTCGCTCCAACCAAAGGCCCTAGACAACATGAGGAAGGACAAGAGACCACAAAAATTTAAGGAAAGGGTTGGTGAATAGGGAAGACCAATGAGATAAAAGTTAGGAAGAGAAGAGGGGAAGACCCGAGACAAAACAAAAAGAGAAAGGATATGCCCCCAAACAAGACAAAAGAAGGGATACTCAACAAAAAGATGAGAGGTCGAATACTCTACAAGTTCACAAAGGTCACACTAGTTGATAAGGAGAAGGCCTCTTTCAACAAGGTTATCCATAGAGAGGATCTTGTTTTTTCCTTTCGACCAAAGTAAAATATTAATCTTAGGAGTCAAAGGATTAAGCCAAAGGCCAACCTAGAAGGGGAGAGACCTCAAAAGAGGGAGAACACAAGAACAACTAGAGGAGATAGAGTAGCAACCAATTGGAGAATCGACCTGTTGATGTGCGTTTTGTGACACACCGAATACTCTAGAATAAAGAGTCCAAAGACGCTTTATCCTCTCTTGAAAAACTACCGCATATGCTAAGATTGCAAAAAAGATCATATGGCAATTCCAATGATTCTTTAGTCAGGTCTTGACGTGTGGATAAGCTCAATGGGCGTTGTGATATGATGGTAGCACAAAGGGACCTATATTAACAAATTACTCATAAGTGAGGACTTAGGTGGATTTGACATTGAATGCTCTATTTTTTTTTTTGGGATTTTCAATTTTGAGATTTAAAAAAAAAGGAAAAAAGGATGAGGGTTTAGAAGTCCTATACTATTCCTATGAAATCAAGAGACGACACAAATTGAGTGAAACTAAGAACAATACTTTGCTTCGCCACGCTAACGACAACTACACAAAGCAAGTGCAATCTTCTAGGATTTGTTCTTAAGGTTTCTTTACCATGAATGATACCATCAAGAGAACAATATTATTCAAAGTAAGCATTAAAGCATCCACATTATAGGCTCATTCTAACTTTATGCATTGAACGGAAATCATCCATTCAAAGAAAGTATGAGCGAAAGTTTCACCAATCTATACTATCAATCTATCATTCATCTAACATGCATTCAAATCAAATACTACTTTAATCTATTCTAGGTGGAAGAAGAATATGCAACCATGCAACCACTTGACAATAGAAGGATTCAAAGCAAATCATGCAATATGAACTTTTATTCTCAAAGTAGCTATGAGCAACAATTTCATAAGACTCTCTCCCATACAATGAAATGAGAGAATGAGAGTTTATATAGAGTTTTGGAAATGAAATAGATAGCCAAGATTGATCCAAGATCAATGGCAGAGATTAAAATAAAGTAACCCTAACGAGGGTTTCCCAGAATAACAATTAGTAATCAGTGAGTAACCAATGAGTGAAGTGGCGTGAGGAGCTATCTTTGAGGGGGCACATCCTTATCCTCCTTAGTGGTATTGTATTGGATGAATCTGGAAACTATTGTGCTGACTTCCTCGATCATGATAAGTGGCAGCATATTGACCTTGTATTCTAGTATGTCCAAATCATCCACACATTCCGCGAAATCAATTTCCCACTCTGACTCTTGTCGTTGGAAGGCATGCCAGATGGACCAAAAGTCGGCTGCCTTAGTCAAATTTTGCTTAAGGATCGGCCCAGTGGTGGTGAAGAAAATTTCTCGAACTCTATGCCTCAGATTTTCAAGCTGCATGTCGTTTGCTCAAACAATGTCTTTCTCAAGTGCATTTGCAGCCACAAGTAGAATCTTGTTCCGAATTTCCTTCGTCTGCTCCTCAACTCTAATAGTATCAACCTTCACCTTCTCTAAGACTTCATTATGTGCAACCAGGGCACAGTACCAGCTATTGAAGTCATATGCAGCGCTTGTTGCAATAACTTTTCCATCAACTAGCTCCTGCTTCGGAACTCCTCTCAGCATTTGAGACATGGAATAATTCTATCTTGGATATCCTGAGCGTTGTCCCACGCTTCTGCTAGAGCTGCAATCCTCGAAAGCAAAGAGGAAGTTTTCCCATATGCCAACATCAGTTTCTCTATAGATACAACCACTTCTTCACTTTTGCTAATTATCCAATCTTTGGTTTCTTTGGCTATGGTCCTTTCTTCTTCGAAAGTCTCTTGGGAAGAGTTCATCAATGGGGGAATCGTTGAGCTGGCTTGATCAAGAGGCTTGGTTAAATGTTGAATATATTCTTTTAGGCATTCAACTTCCTTCTGGTAGTCCTTTCTCTTTGCTACTTTTTCAGCCTCGCTTTGATAGAAGCAACTGAATTATCCAAGTCTTCCACTTCTTGACCTTTTGTGGTTGGGCCTAAGTCGACAGTGGTGATGGCATATTCTTGAGGAGCAATATCCTCTCTTGACTTATCAACTGTCGGCACAACAATTTGTATTGTACGGTGGCTGACTTCATCTCTTTGGATGGTGGAAAACGTTTTGGTGGGCTTCTTTACACTAACTGCTTCGAATCTGGCCAAGAAATCGGCCATATCATCTTCCTCTGGAATTTCTGTTTGTTCTTTTATCTTCAATCTCTCTTTCAGCCAATTGGGGATGGTAGGTTGCTCGGTGCCTTCTTCCTCCTGAATATCTAGCGCACATGGAATATCTTGAATTCCTTTGAGGGTGGAAATCATTCCTTCTTGGAATTCACTGTCTAGAGTATCAATTTCATTCTCAGAATCTAGTATCTTTGTGCCTGTGGGAGATGGTGGTTCATCATCCTCCGGCTGGATAGGAATGGGAGAAGGAATCCTTGTCTCCCAATGACTCATCAATATCTAATATCTTGTTCATGTTCGTGGACATGGCAGAATGAAGAGGCTTTGATCTTTGCTTCCAAGTAGGTTCTTCATCCGCAATCTTTTTTCCTTTTGCCTCCTTCCTTTTCTTGGGATTGGTGCTCTCGATCGGCTCATCACCTTGGGAAGCACCAACGTTTGAAGAATAGGATTCTGCTTCACCCATTAGATTGTAAGTCAGATTCACATTTTTCTGCCGCAGCTCCTGGATCTGCTGATCTATCCACCATTGTGAATACTTGATGACTGGCCTCATGAAGGTGGTCAAGTCTGCAAGTTCCGGTTCTGACCATCTTATGAGAAGAAGTGGCTGACTCTCATCAAAGCCAGGTTGAATATACTGCCCATCGTCCTCAAGCTGATCTGGCACACGAAAGAGCTCAATTGTCTTGATCAAATTCACCGGTAGTCTAGACCATAGTCTTTTTCTAACATCAAATTCATCTATAGCATTGGCCCAAAAGTCCTCTAGGTCTACCTTGTGTTTGTATTTCCTTCCATTCATGGCCCCGATGTGATGTTGAGGGTCAAAATCAGCTCTAGACTTGTATGACGTGAATGGATACCGTTGCCTCTCTAACCTGGCACTTTCAGCTGCTTGTGCCGATGGGCAAGATTCTTCTATATTTCCAATAAAGAATGGAAAAATGATGGCTGCCTTGCTTTTTACTCTCTGAAAGTTTTGATATGTTTCTAGCTGCCTAAGAACCTCCAACAAGATCATTCTGTTGGTTGGGATAAATTGGGAGCCTGAAAGGACATCCCGTGAATCCCTGAATTCTGATGTAGGTGAATCTTGGAAACTGGATGTACTAGGATCCATACTTGCTGATAAGGCTCTTAGCCTCATGGGTTAGCCTTTGATGTGTTCCTCCTTGCAATATCCTTGTAATGTACATCAGGAATGCATCATGTGCTCTTCTGAAATGAGATTTTTCAGATGGCTGCAACTAGGGGTAGCAATCATATGACTTGAACTCGTTCTCTCCATTGCCTACCACACCTCGACAGATCAATCTTGAATATCTATAGGTCCTTGCCAGTAGATAGATAACATAAGAAATCATATAGAAAGATTTAGTCCTCTCCAAATTCATCAGTTGCTCATGGATGTTGTCATTGATCATCCTCGACCAATTGAACATTCTAACTCTTGAGGTGATCTCAACAATGAAGAAGTACATCCAAGTCTCGAATGGAGCACCTTGAGGGCTGCCCATTATCCTGTTCAAAAGCAAAATTATATCACCATAGTCTTCTTTGAAGTCTGTCTAGAGTAACTTCTTTGGCATCTTTTTAATAGAGGCCCTTGGCTTTTGTAACCATGACTTGTTGATGTTGGTTGTACTTTGATCCATCCAGTCTTCAAAGAGTCTCCTTGCCTCATCTTTGGTCTTATATGAAGTCCTGTTGTAGGTGGGAATGCCGAATGCTTCTTGGATAGCCAACTCTTCGAGATGTGCCAGAACTCTTCCATCAGGAGCAATGATTTGTCTTTCTTGCGGGTTGTAATGCCTGCTACACTCCACCATCAACTTAACACACTCCACTGCCGGAGGAAATCCAGCTGCTTGAACAATTCCATTCCGCATCATCCGGCGAGCAATTGCTGTTGGCAGGAGTCCGTCTAGTCCATACATCCTCTTCCTGAATTCCTCGAAGTCCACATGTCCTAGGTTTGTGTTCGTGACGTTCTTCCACTTGGAGTTAATTTTCGATTCTGGTTTAACTCCTTTGCTTGCAAACTTCATTTGTGCCTTTCTCGAAGGTTCTCCACAGGTGGTCATCAACTTGCGAGAAAAAGAAAATATATTAGTTTTAAAACTTTAATTTTGATTTTCTTTAACCTTTCTCTCGAAAATTTTAACTTTCAGCCTATTAAAAAATCAGATTCTATGAAAAATCAAGCTGAAAATAAAAGCATTTATAAAGACAGAAGTAGAATAGAGAATTCCATCAAACTTTGATTCTAAATTCTGGAATTATAGTCTTGGATGGCGATTCTACTTTAAACTTTGAGAATTTTGTCTCTGTCGCTGAAAAAGCAAGCTAATTCTTTGAAAATTTTCTCTAATTCAGAATTTTCACTTCTTTCCTCCTTCTTCACTTTGAAAAATCACTCAATCTCCAATATTCTATCTCTTGAAAAAAATTCTATCTCTTGCAATTTTGAGAGAGCTTAATTCTCTTCTCAATCGAACTTGGGAAGAATGAATTGAAAATGACTTGCTGAAACACCTTATAAGGTTGAGAAGTTCGATTTATTTTAGCAGTTTCATCCTTTCTCTTGATTTCATCGAATTTAGACTTGTTTTCTTCTCTTCATCAAGGCAAGTTTCCAATTACCAAAAATATTCAAGGCAAGTTTCTAAATTTTATCCAAGCGCCATCTTTAGCCAATATCTTTAGATTTTTCTTTGGAGTTCGAATTTTAGCTAAGTTTTGGAATAAATAATTAAAGGTTTTATGTGTGGATTTTCGATTTTCCAACCTTTAATATTTTATTTTATCCATGTATTTTTGTTTATTTTGGCGAATTTTGTTTAATTCCATGGATTTTTATCTCTTTTTCCTTCCAAGTTTGGACGTTACTCATGTTTGGACCTCATTTCTTAGGTAAAGTCGGACTTTCTAGTCATCTTGCCATTGAATTTTATTTCTCTTATGCCATGGCGGACTTTAACTTGTGCTAGACATGTCTCCCCATGCCAAAATCGGACTTTACTTATCTTTGGACAATCATTTCTTGGAGGGAGTCGGACTTTGTCTAGCTTGTGCCATTCCATCTTCAAGTGGGGCGTACTTTGTGAAGGCTAAGACACTTCATCCTCAAGTGGGGTGGACTTTGTGATGGTCTTGCCAAAGATAGGCGGACTTTCTTTTTACCTTGCCATCTTCCTTTTAAGCTTGGGTGGACTTGGAAGCTTCTTTGCCAAGAGGTGGGCGGACTTCCTAGACTTCATGCCATTTCTTCCTCTTCTTATGGTGGACTTTGGAGTGTTCTTGCCAAGAGGTGGGCGGACTTCCTTTGTGCTTTGACACTTTACTCTCCATGGCAAGGCTGGACTTTTTAGGCTTCTTGATAGGTTCTTGGCGGACTTGAGTCCATGCTTTCCATTTTCTATCCAAGTGTTGGGCAGACTTCAAAGTCTCTTTGCCAAGCTTCTATGGCGGACTTCCTAGTGCCTTTGACATTGCTTCAACCATCTCCATGGTGGACTTGAAGATTCTTTAGACATTATCCTACGCATTTCTCCAGACTTATGCCATTTTTTTACCTTTGGTCGCTATAAATTTCATGCCATGTGATTTTTACTCTTGATTTTTCATGATTTTTCTTGCTTTTCTACTTGCTTTCTACTTGATTTTTACTTCTGGAGGCCTGAATTTTTTATTCTAAAGATGGAAATGTTGACTCCATTACCTGTGAGACCCAAACCCTAGGCTGACTTTCTAAAAATAGAAAAGAGCAAAAAACAAAATTTCTAAAAATAGTAAGTCCCGAATTGGTCCAAAAATGCCAAAAATGGAAAAAGCAAAAAGCAAAAAAGCAAAATCCCTAAAAAATAGGAAGTGCCAAAATTGACTCAAAGCACAGGCGATCCTTGTCTTCCGGACCCTCTGAGTGCTTCCATGACGTCTAAGCATAGTTTAGGGCTTGAATTCTCTACTTGGCTCGGGTGATAACTCCAAACTCTAACTTGAAATTCTTGGAGCAAAAGAACTTATGAAATAGCAACCCAAAGCTAAACCCTAAAAGCGAACCATTGAGGGTCCCCATTTGCAATGGGGCGATGTGTGAAATAGGTCACAACACGACCCAAATTAGAACATTGTCTTTCGAGGCTTGAGAGACGTGGAAACCCTTCGAAAGATTCCATAGTCCATCTAATAAAAAAGAGATCTCTTGAGAGTAGATGAGGAGGGAGAAGCATTTCCATTATTTGGAAGATTTATTCCACTCCAAATAGTCTCCAACAAATGTACCAAAATTTCCTCTTGAAAGGTTTTTGATAGGGCTAGTCTAGTCCAAAGAGGCGAGAGGGCAATCAGTTAGCCAAGTATCCTCCCAAAAACAAACCAAAGAACTACTACCTAATTTCCATTTGACCCCTTTTCTAAGCAATGCTTTGCATTTGGAGAGTCATCTCCATAAGCTTGAATCTTGAGGGAAGTTTGTGGTAGACAAAAAGGACAAAGGGTTGCCATTCTCCATATATTTAGCCCTAATGATTGTTGTTCAAACTTCGGTCTCCTTGAGTAGTTGCCTCCCCACCTTCACAATAAGTGCTGAGTTCAAAATTTTAACACTTCTAATCCTAAGGCCTTGATAACTCTTAGGAAGGGAAGCCTGCTCCCCATAAACAAGAGGAATACGGTTTCTCTCCTGCACACCAAATAATAAGAAACGCTTTTGAAACTTCTCCAGCGTATCAACAATTTTCAAAGGCATCTTCAACATAGACATGGAGTAGATCAGCATGTTTTGCAGCGTAGACTTGATGAGTTGAAGTTTACCAACTTGAGAGGGAAGGCAACCTTTTCATTCTACTAATTTTCTTTGAAACCCATCGATTGGGGTAGACCAATAGGTCTCAAGAACAACGTCTATAAACAAGGGTAAAACCAAGTAAGACATAAGATCTAGTTTTGACAATCCAAAATACCATCGATCTTGACTTGATAGGTAGGGGGTGTACTCGTAAAGTAAAGACAAGTCTTTCCTAGATTAATTAATAATTGTTAATACTCGATAAAATTATAAATATTAATGAAAAAAAATAATTTAAAAATTAAAACCTATGAACAAAATTATATAAATTTTATAAAATACAAAATAGAAAAGTTAAATTATTCAGCCCTATCTAACTTAATAGCTCAAAGAGGAGAATCTTGTAATCAAGATAGCATTGGGCATAGCATTTGGTATCTCTGATGAGGCGTTTAAGTTTGAGACATTGAAGGCACATTGTAGGCTTTTTCTCCTCTATGCTTTTGTCTATGTTGGCATAGGATTAGCCATGGCCTAAATGTTGAGTTCAATTTAAGTATGTGTAACAAAGCTTTTTGTTTGTTGATCGTAGGAACTAATCTTATTGTTTGAAATGCAAACAGGTTAATGTCAAGTTCACCATGGTGCTACTGCAAGGAGCTTTAGCCCTTGATTCTATGAACCAACACCAAAGGAAATGCCTGAAAACACACGAAAATTCTGTCCTTTTTCACTCATGCAATAAATGAAATGGACTTAGGAAATCACATCAGCTATTGTAGTCTTCCCTCTTGGGGTGGATAAAACTCATGACAACCAAAATGATATCATTTAGGGCTTTCTTGGGTCAAAAAATAAAATAAAAAACTTAGAAAATCTCATTTGTTTTTTGAAATGTTTCGGATTTTCTTTGGAATCACTATGCCATTGTTGGAGTTGGCTAAATTCAACAAGTGATGAGTGAAAATATTTTAGGTGGAAGAAAACCAAACTTTGGATGAAAGCACAAGTGATTCAAACCAAGATCCAATTTTGGGATTTTTTTTCTTGGAAGTGGCAAAAATACAAGTCGATTTAGTAACATACTATTGGAGCATAGGAATGGTCACCTAAATCTAGTTGACATGACTTTGAGATGTTTGTTTCAAAATCGCATGGCCTTGACATACCTTCACGAGCTTCACATGAAACATCAAGAATTTGTTGAAATGTGATGATTCTGTAGATGATGCCATCTTAACAATAACAATTTTTTTTCCCTCAATGAGTGCTCTTGGGTGTGAGGCACTTGGATCATGAGGTTTGCCTCACTTCGCTTGTGGGCAATTGAGGGCTATCTTTGAACACAAGCTTAAGTTTAGACAATTCAACCTAAATTTGTAAATAATAAAGCATCTAACAACATATTTTCATAGACCAAGAATTAAAATGACCACCCTTTTATTCTTGGGGGACGAAGGTGTTGGATGCAACACAAATATGGCTGAAAATCGAGCAAGAACCA
Source organism: Sequoia sempervirens (assembly GCA_007258455.2). Lineage (NCBI taxonomy): Eukaryota > Viridiplantae > Streptophyta > Pinopsida > Cupressales > Cupressaceae > Sequoia > Sequoia sempervirens. The sequence continues at coordinate 33,426 of VDFB02311641.1, forward strand.
AGAAATAGAGAACAATATGATGTGGAAGGATTCAAATCTCTATAGTTTGCATCATTCTCATTTTGTTCGTATGATTGAGTTTCATTTGTAAGATTGACTCATCCTCATCTTTGAGGACAACTATAGAGAGAAGTGAGGGTGAGGAAGGGTTTTAAGGACAAGGAGTTGTTTAGATAAGTATGGGAGAGGATATCCTTAAGGATTTTTGAACTCAATTTCTTAACATTTCTTGAGGCAATAGAGGGAGTGCTTTCAACAATTAATATTAAGGGAGGAGAGAAGGTAATAAGGGAAAACACAAAGGATGATATGATTTTGAAGCATATGCTCTATAATAGAAAGGAAATATGGTCTGCATAGAAGAAGAAACCCTTCAAGAGAGGAAACAAAGGAAGTTCTCTAGCGCCTCATTTGAGAGAATGAAAATTGGTGGGATAATTCTTTGGATGACTCAAAGGATAGTGAGAGCACCCTTTAAAAAACTATTGAATGATATAGAGCATGGATGATTGAATTATTTGAGGGTAATGCAACTTATTATAAACTCCAAAAGTTTGGCATTTGGATGGAGGAGTCTTGGCACAAGTGATTTCTTGTGTTTAGATTGCATTGCATGTGGAAACCTTTGTGGGAATTAAGGATGAGGAGCATTGATAGAAGGATCTTGAAGCAACTCTTGAAGCAGCTTAGTGGAGGATTGATGCTCCAAAAGTGCATGGTAACCACAAGAAATAATTGTAGAATATTTAGAAATAGGCTTGAATTGGTCCTTGAGGATGTGGTCTTGTTTGATGGAGATGATTGCAATTAAATCTCATTACATAGCCATACTCTGAATGAGAATTGCAGATTTGGAGAAGGATATGCATGAAAAGAGGTTGGCCCTTGTAAATTTAGGGAGTAGAGTAGATGAACAAGATGCTTGCAGGGGAAATGCAAGTAAATAGATGACGTGGAGAGAACTTGGTGAGATGTGGGAGACCTTGAAGGATAATGATACCATCACAGACATGGAGACACTTGGGGAAGAGTACAGGGAAAAGTAGAGGAAAGAGGAGTGGAAAAGCATTGTTTAAGGAACATGATGAATTCAACAAAGGAGGAAAGAACATGTATGATAGAATAAGTCATGCAAAAGAGATTGTTGACATTGTTGGACTGCATGCATCCAATTTACAAGTGGTGGTGTCAAATTTTGCACATGCAAGTCCAATCAAGCTACCCATGGTTCATGAGTCTGTATCAGCAACACCTTTGGCTGCTTTGGCTGTAAGCATGTGATAGATAGGTTCTCTCCAAGAGTAATAAAAGCATTTGAGCATGGTGTTTAAGGTTAGTTGTGGGATAGATGTTCCTTGTGATAAGTCTTGTAGGAAATATTATACATAATTATTTTGGCTTGAGTAAGATAATACTTAATGGGCATTATAACAAGTGTGTATGTGATTTTGTTAATTTATGTTGATGGGATTGACACCTTCTCGAGGTAAAACTGTTGTAGAAAACCCTTTGCATATATGCTTTGGTGGGTACATCCCAAGAAAACATGTAATGATAGGTCGATGTATTTAGGTGATATATAAGTTGCGTGCTCTGTACTTGCATTAGTAAATGATGTTATGAGTTTGAGTCAATTACCTCCCGAAGATCACGTACCTCTGTGGACATTCCTTTGATGTGTATATCATTTTTGTATACTCATTTTTTGTAATGTCCCAATTTCGAAATAAGCTTCCAGCCGACTTTGAAGGAGAAAATGTTTTTAAACACTATTAATTTAATAATAAAATAAATGAATATTGTGTTGGCCGACCTCATTTGAGGTGCCAAGTTTCAATTTGAATTTTCATTTCCTTGTTCTGGCTGACATGCTTTATGTTGGCGGATTGTTTAGTATTTATAGGTGTTCGATTGCTTTGTCTATCATCACGAAGTTTGGACTCAAGTCTTCGCCATCCATCGGTGGGAGTATAGCTTTCCATGCGGGTGATCAGGTAGCACGTAGTGTCTATCTGGAAATTTCATGCTAGAGTTTCACTCGTTTCTTCACACCATTCGCTCACACAAAGATAACCGTTGACTTGCAGATTGGAAGATTTATAGAGGGCATACTTCACCATTGGAACGAATTGAAGCCGTGGCTAGTCATAGCCATCCAACTCTGGCTGCTCTCTGACTAGGCACAGACAAAGAGTTTACTTCCGTCCGGTTTGATCAGGGCGATCTTCATATTTGCTGAGAGCTCCATCATACAAGAATCGTGAATCCTGGATTCTACATTAGTCCTATACCACAAGCGGCAAGTAGATATCATGACATTCAGTCAAGGATTGCGCCTTCATGGAAACAAGCGAACCAACATAGCATCGTGGGTCACACAAGAGGTTGGAGCGATCTTATTCATTGAGCGACATCAGAGCTAAGAGCGACCTATTCATCTATATTCTATAGTGGTATCGCTTGAATGACACCATTGTAAAGGTGGAGCTCAAATGTCAAGCTAGTGTAATCGCTTCACTGGTGAAATCAACAGTGGTTTCCAACCCATTTGTATATCGGTGAAATAATTATCTTACTGGCCGAACTGATTATTGATTCGATTCTCAATTGCTACTGAGTCGATCACTTGTCATGAGTCTGAGTTTAATATTTCTTGAGTATCTAGCATTGTTTCGATTTCACATTAATCTGGGTGATATTTATAAATGATATTATATTGCAATGACCATTTTAGTTCTGCCTTAGTTTATTTAGTGACGACTTCATTAATTTTTGCCCTAGTGTATTACAATGGTATCAGAGTAGTGATCCTGCCAGCCTGAGGAATGATTCCTTATGCAACTGAGTCAGAGGGATTTGAGGGCCATTGAAAGAGAAAGAAAGAAGCTAGAAGCAAATAATCAGAACGCCAGTTAGGGAATTGGAGGCAGTGGTAAGATAGAGGATCAAATCAAGGAGTTCAGGGCATTCATGGAGAAACAAGATTAGACAAATCAAGCATTCATGCAAATGCTGCAAAATCTGTCCACAAGTAACAACAAATTAGGGTCCAACACGGTTGAAGAAGGGAATCATGAACACTCAGAAAAAGGGGAGCACAACAGGACATCAAAGGAGTCAACTCACAAATTTTCTTAGCCCACATTCTTGCCTAGTGTTGAAGCTACACATGAGGAAGAGGAACATCTCAGCTTCAGTACCATTGTTCAGGACTACATGAAGCTAGATGTTGACGCACAGGTTGCCATTCCTCTTGGTCAATTCATCGCAGCTAGGAGAGAGTTTGGAAGTGATGGGAGACTACGTCCTCAGCGGATAAATAAGGATTTGCATAACAAGGTCAGCAAGCTTTCACTTCCAATGTTTGATGGCTCAGGGAAGGTGATGACACACTCATGGATTCAGAAATTGAACACATATTTTTCTCTCGGCCCCATGACGGAAGGAGAAGCTATCAAATTCACCATATTGCACTTGGAGGGCTTGGCTCATGAATGGTGGCACCATGGTATTGTGACCCAAGGATTCAGGCTTGTGAAGACATATACTGAATTCACACAAAAGTTGATGGACAAATTTGATAGGAAAGATCCGGAGGCATTCTTTTAGGAGTTAACAAGATTGAAGTAGACAGGCAACATGGATGATTATGTTTCAGAATTTTAGAGACTTGCTGTGATGGTACCAGATGTTTCAGATAGAAGGCTCACATTCTTTTTCATTGAAGGCTTATCTGAATTTGTGCGAGGCTTGATGAGAGCTTTTGAGCCAACAACATTAGAGGAGGCTATCCAGAGGGCCTTGAGTTTAGTAGACTCCACCAAGAAAAGCAAACCTATTGCCAAGAGCACTCCCGCAGGGCAGCTGAGAAAGCCTTTCTCTAAGAATTTTACTCCAAGACCGAATGGGTCAGAAATGTCAAGGAATGAGCTTCCTCAGAAGGGGTTGTGCTACCATTGCAAAGAAAAATGGAATGACCATCACAGATGTCGAGGAAGAGGTCAAGTTTACTACATTGAAGTAGTTTCCGATGATGAAGCAAAAGAAGGGGGCAATGAGGAGGTCACTAATGAGGGAGAACAAGAGGTCATGGTAGGAGGTCCCACGGGAGGTACCCTTGTAGCACTTTTAGGAGCACCATGATACCATTCTCTCCTGGTTCAAGGAGTCCTTCAAGGTCATAGAGTGATAGTATTGATAGATAGTGGAGCTACTCATAGTTTTTCATTGACACGAAGACAGTTGCCAAGTTGTGCTTGGGAGCATAAGACTTTGAAGGGTTTGATGTGGCAGCTGCTGGAGGAAATATCCTTTCTTGCACTAGACGGATTTAACAAATGGAGCTGATCTTAGGAGGACACAAGATGAGGGATGATTTCTATGTTGTTGATATCGGTGACACATATATGGTTTTAGGAGTTCAGTGGCTTCATTCTTTAGGAGAGTACACCACCAACTACCAAACCCTGGAGCTGAAATTCAAACATGATGGTAAAGAGGTTGTTCTCAAGGGCCTCTCCAGGAACGGTCCTATGGTGGTTTCAGCCAAAAGGACAAAATGATCTTTTTGTAGAGGTGAAGTAGCATGGGTAGCAGAGTGATTGGTCACGGACACTAACCCACCGAAAGAAGAAAGAACCTTTCCCATTGGCATTTAGGCTATCCCGAACAAAAGTGCAAGGTATTTTGCGAGATTTCATTGGGGTTGCTGCCGGATAGGGGGTTTCAGTATGTGATAGAGCTTGAAGAAGGAGCCAAACCGATCATCACTACATATTGTCATCCGAGGATGTACAAGGAAGAGATCGAGAAGGCCATCAAAGAGTTGTTGGATATGGGACACATACGGCCAAGCTCGAGTCCTTTCACCTCATCGGTGGTGTGGGTCAAAAAGAAGGATGGGACACTTAGGATGTGCATCGATTATAGAGCTCTCAACAAGAAGACAATCAAGAACCACTACCCTATTCCCAGGATCGTTGAATTGATAGATGAGCTACATGGAGTAGTATACTTTTCCAAGATCGATCTACGTTCGGGATATCATCAAATTAGAGTCAAGGATGAGGATGTGCATAAGACAACTTTCAGGTGTCATTATGGGAATTACGAGTTCTTGGTGATGCCGTTTGGGCTAACCAATGCCCCTGCTACATTCCAGTCTTGTATGAATTGGGTATTTATTCTTTAGTTGAGGAAATTTGTGTTGGTTTTCTTTGATGACATCTTGATCTATAGTAAGACATGGGAAGATCATTTGAGGCATATAGAGGAGGTGCTTGACATTCTGGAGAAGAACTTGTTTTATGCTAAGATGTCTAAATGTGAGTTTGGGATGACTGAGATTTTGTACTTGGGCCATAAGATCAGCACTCAAGGGGTTAGCGTTGATGAGGAGAAGATCAAGGCCATTAGGGATTGGACTATACCCAAGAACTTGACACAATTGAGAGGATTTGTGGGCCTTTGCAGCTATTACAAAAGATTTGTGAAGGGTTTCTCCCAGCTTGCAGCCCTGTTGACTAATTTGACTAAGAAAGGAGCTTTCTCTTGGAGTCCCACAGCACAGCAGGCATTTGAAAAACTCAAGGAGGTAATGAGCTCATGTCTAGTTTTGGCTATTCCAAATTTCTCATCTCCTTTTGTACTTGAGTGTGACGCCTTAGGAGGTCTTGGAGCAATATTGATGCAAAATAAGCATCCCATAGCATATGAGAGCAGGAAAATCACAAATCCCGAGAAGGCTTTCTCCATCTATGATAAGGAGATGTTAGCTATCATGCACGCCCTTGCAAAATTTAGACAGTACTTGGTTTGTGGGAAATTTCTGGTGAAAACGAACCATAACAGCTTGAAGTACTTCCTCAATTAGCGTGATTTGAATGATAGACAATAGAAATGGGTAAGAAAACTTCAAGCCTATGATTTTGATATTGATTATGTGAAGGGTAAGAACAATGTGGTAGTGGATGCACTCTCTAGGAAGCCTTATCTTTGTGCCATGACTGATATTTTTGCTGATTGGAGGGTAGGCATTATAGTTGAGTATGCTAGAAATTCATTTGCTAATGATATTTTGGAAGGAAGAGTAATTAATGACAGGTACAAGGTGGTTGAAGATCTCATCCTCTACAAGAATCGGGTGTATCTTGCGCCCCAATCCAAGATCAAGGATAGGATCATAAAAGCTTGTCATGATACTCCTCTTGCTAGACATCTGGGATTCTACAAGACATATAAGCAAGTAAGAGAATGTTTTGCATGGAAAGGGCTGAAAGATGACAATTTACGATATGCGAGAGAATGTTTGGTGTGCCAATAGAATAAAAAAGAGCATGTGTTACCAGTTGGTTTGTTGCAGCCCTTACGCATCCCAAATCAGAAATGGGAAAGCATATTGATGGATTTCATCACGGGACTTCTGAAGGTGCAAGGTAAAGATTTTATTTATGTTGTGGTGGATAGGCTCACTAAATTTGCTCATTTCTATGCCATTACTTTAGAATTTAAGGCTCCCCAATTTGTAGATCTGTTTTTTAGAGAAGTCTTTAGACTCCATGGGTTGCCAAGAAACATTGTGAGTGACAGGGATAGCATATTTATCAGCTTGTTTTGGCAAGAGCTCTTCCGTTTGGCTCATACAAACTTGACCCCCAGCACCAGCTATCACCCCCAAACAGATGGACAAACGAAGATCGTGAATAAGTGGATTGAAGGATATTTGAAAAACTATGTGACAGGGTAGCAATCAGCTTGGGTGAAATGGTTGCATCTTGGAGAATTTTGTTAGACCACATATCACGTCCATTGGAATGTCTCCCTTCAAAGCACTCTATGGTTATGAGGCTACTTCTTTCATAAATCTGATTCTTGTTGACAGTAGAGTTCTGAGTGCTAGAGATTTGGTACAACAGAATGTGGACATCATGAACTCTTTGAAGGAAAATCTGTAGCGTGCCCAAAATCAATAGAAGCTATATGCAGATCAGCGAAGGACTAAGAGGGTCTTTGAGGTTAACGACATGGTGTGTTTGAGATTGCAGCCATATAGATAGTCATCTCTCAAAGGGAGTGGAGCAGAAAAGTTGAAACCAAGATTCTACGGACCATTCAGGATCACAAGGAAGATTGGAGAGGTCGCATATGAGCTTGAGTTGCCTCTAGGGAGCAGAATTCATAACATTTTTCATGTATCATGCTTGAAGAAGGCATTGGGACAGTAGATCACACCATCGTTGGAGTTGCCACCCCTTGATGACAAAGGCAAACTAATTCTCGAGCTTGAGACAGTGTTGGATGTAAGAGAGAAACGGTTGAGGATCAAGGTCATTCGGGAATATTTGGTGAAATGGAAGAATTTCCTTGCTGAAGATGCTACCTGGGAAGGAGTGGAGATTTTTGAGCATCAAAATTTGCGGTTGCTTGAGGGCAAGCATGTTGGAAATGTTGTCATTGATGTCAAAGTGTTGTGATCAAAGCTAGTTACAATCATGAAGATTGCAAAGGTTAATGGAGTTGGAAATGATCAAGAAAGCATCAAGAAATTAATGAAGTCTGCTGTTATTAATGATTGCTGAGATCCTATAGATTGCAATCATTGATGTCAAATGAAGAACATGGTGTATTCAATTTGGAGTACACAATATGCCAAATGAAGAACACAATATTGAAGAGTTTTAGACTTGTACGCAGATTTGAAATGAAGATAATCAGATTAACTTTCAGCATTCAGACTTAGTAATTGTGATAAATTGCAGTGGACATATCTATATCACATACGGTTCTTTCTGGGATATACATATTATGATTAAGAAATAAGTTAAAAATCAATGGTCACGTTCTAATCTGGAGACATTCAGACACTTGGCATATTAGAGAGACGAATTTACAGATACAGACAAAAAAAAAATCAGAGAAAGACAGTCAAAACAAATGATACGATTTCATAAAATAAAAGACATGACTTTATGAAGTGATACGATTTCATCACTGAAAACAAGGTAATTAGAAAAGGACAAAACAGGTTGTGAATAAGACAAAAATCACATGAAGATGAAATAAGAAAAAAGACAAAATTAAAAAGCAACGAATATAGCATAAGACCAAAAAAAAGGCACATAAGGTTAAAGAGGCAGCAATTGATAAAGAATCAAATAAGACAAATGAAGAAAGGACAAAAACAAATAAGACAAAAATAGAAAGATTAAATCGATACAGCTAGAACAAATCACAACACCTTATTCGATAAAGATAAATAATTCACTTGTTCTGAAGTGACACGAGTGTCTCTAACAAGTGACGTGTTTTAGTTTCTAAATAGATACATACATAAAGTGGTGCGATTTGGTAAAAGGCATGTTGCGAGTAAAAGACAGTAATTCAAGAGACGTGCTGCTTAAGAGAGGTTGCAATCCTTGAGATCAATATAAATAAGATACAAATCAGATTGAAAATACGTGTATGCTGTGTGGAATAATTGATATATCTTAAAGCACAAGTGCTGTGTGGAGAAAAATGTATATCATCTGAATAGTGTAGAGAGGGTGATTAAATGAAGATTTTCTGAGTTGAGTAGATCATATTGAATATCATACGTAATTAAGTAAGAGAAAAAATATGAGTTTTTGAATGTAATATCCAATGAACAAAGCGCAGGTTTTGGGCAGACATTAAACAGAAAAAAATTGTGAGTACGAATAAAAGATAATGTGTGTATAAAGAATATTCAAAGAGAAGAGAGTAAGAAAAGGAAGCATATTATATATACACAGCAGATTGAAAATTGGGAAGAAGCAGATATAAAGAGTATATATATACTGATTTTTGAAGCATATTTAAACAGATTTATGGAGCATATTTGAGCAGACCTATGAAGGATTTGCAAGCAGATTGAAGTAAACAAATATATATATGAAGATCATCAAGTAAAAGCAAATAGAAGTGAAGCAGACCTTGTATCGAATTTGAAGCAGATTTGTGAAGGAATTTAAGAGCAGATTTATGACAGTATTTGAAGCAAAGGTGTGAAGAAGATTGGAATAAGAGGATACATACAGATCTGTGATATAGAAGAGAAGTTCATGCATACATAGAAGAAATCTACCACGTAAAATATTGGTGTCAACTGTTTATATTGTGATATTCTTGCATAGTTAATTTGTGTTAGAGTTTGAAGTTGATAAGAAGTTTAAGAGGGTAAAAGTTTGTTGATATACTGATTCACCCCCCCCCTGCCTCCCCCTCTCAGTATATCTTTGTGCTCTTCAAAGCAACAATTCGAAGGAGGAGACTGTAATGTCCCAATTTCGAAATAAGCTTCTGGCCGACTTTGAAGGAGAAAAGTGTTTTTAAACACTATTAATTTAATAATAAAATAAATAAATATTGTGTTGGCTGACCTCATTTGAGGCGCTAAGTTTCAATTTGAATTTTCATTTCCTTGTTCTGGACGACATGCTTTATGTTAGCGGATTGTTTAGTATTTATAGGTGTTTGATTGCTTTGTCTATCATCACGAACTTTGGACTCAAGTCTTCGCCATCCATCGATGGGAGTGTAGCTTTCCATACGGGCGATCAGGTAGCACGTAGTGTCTATCTAGAAATTTCGTGCTAGAGTTTCAGTCTTTCCTTCACACCATTCACTCACACAGAGATAAGACTTAGATAACCGTTGACTTGCAGATCGGATGACTTATAGAGGGCATACTTCACCATTGGAGCGAACTGAAGCCATGGCCAGGCATAGCCATCCGGCTCTGGCCGCTCTTTGACTAGGCACAAACAGAGAGTTTACTTCTGCCCGGTTTGATTAGGGCGATCTTCATATCCGTTGAGAGCTCCATCATACAGGCATCTTGAATCCTGGATTCTGTGTTAGTCTATACCACAAGTGGCGAGTAGATATCACGACATTTAGTCAAGGATTGCACCTTCACGGAAACAAGCTAACCAACATAGCATCGTGGGTCACACAAGAGGTTGGAGCAATCTTATTCACTAAGCGACATTAGAGCTAAGAGCGACCTGTTCATCCATATTCTGGAGTGGTATCGCTTGAGCGACACCATTGTAAAGGTGGAGCTCAAATGCCAAGCTAGTGTAATCGTTTCACTAGCAAAATCAATAGTGGTCTCCAACCCATCTGTATATCGGTGAAATAATTATCTTACTAGCCGAATTGATTATTGATTCGATTCTTAGTTGCTACTGAGTCGATCACCTGTCATGAGTTTGAGTTTAATATTCCTTGAGTATCTGCCATTGTTTTGATTTCACATTAATTTGTGTGATATTTATAAATGATATTATATTACAGTGATCGTTTCAGTTCTGCCTTAGTTTATTCAGTGACGACTTCATTAATTTCTGCCCTAGTGTATTACATTGTTTCAGCAGGTTTGCTTCACAAAAAGACATCATTTTAGTAGATCATCTAGTGATCCCTTTACTTCACAAAGTGATGCAATTACTCATTGCAAGCATATGTTGTGTCAATTGATGTGTTTGGAATGGTTTTATTTTGAATATGTTGTGCATCATTTGGAAGTGTATGATTTCTTTTGCATTATCATTGCTATTATCAAAGGTGAGATACAATTGTACATGGTATTAAGATACTAGAATTATTCTAAAAACTATAACAAACAGTAATGATTTTAGTATAAATCATTCTATAATAAATTTGGATTAGTACATGCATTTTCATTAGCTTTAAGTGAAAGCCCTAAAATGAAGAGAGTGTTATGCTAGTAATGTACCCCTTTATAAGGGTTGTTGATTTGTTCTCATATCTTTGTTATGATGATATTTGGGTTGTACCCTCAATCTGTGGCTGATGAGTTGTTGCTCCAATGTTGTGTAGATGATATTTGGTTTGTTGGTTTGCAGCTATGTTACACCACCGTCGGGGACGGGGGGACAGGTTTCCGGGATGGGGGGACAAAGGGGCCTCAATTTGGGGACGGTGGGGGGATGGCGGGGGGATGGCGGCGGGGGGGCGGGGGGTTTATATACTATATACTATACATATGGTACGTAAAATGCTAGTTATGAAAAGATGTATAAGACTATTAAGAAGTAAAATAGCAAAATTGCAAATGCCAAATTGAAATACTAAATAGTAAATACTTGAACATTGAACATTGAACAATGAACATTGAAGTTTTCAATATCGAATTACTAATGAGAAATTAGAATAGAATACTCAATACTACAATTGTCGAATTGGCAAATGGAAGATTTCTATTATATGATATCAAAAATATTTGATCACAAAGATGATTACAATTAGTAGCATGATATCAAAACAAGTACAAAATCAAAATGTCAAATAATAAAAAAATGTGTTAATTTTTTTTTTAAACCATGTGATTTAAGTTGCCGCCGTGGGGGACGCCTGGGCGTCCTCGAGATGCTCGAGGGATGCACAGGCATCCCCCTCAGCATCCCGGGGACGCCGGGATGTCCTTGCGTCCCCGGCGGCGAGCCACCAAAACTGGTGGCGCCGCTGGAAACTTGGGAACGCTGTCCCCAAGTCTTGGGGACGTCCTCGTTCCGGGAACGCTTGGGATTTAGGGGGGGGATGCGTCCCCAGGGTACATTGGTTTGCAGTCAACTTGGTACAAGCAGGAAGAATATGGCATGTTCCCTTCAGTTGTCTCTTAAGATTAAACATTGTGTAGCAGTTACAGTTTCTTATTTGTTTCCAGCAATAGTTGTTTCCTTGAGTAATTTATATCTGGTTTCTGTTGTTCTGGAAAAATTGCTATTGACCTTTTCTGAATTTTCCATGTAAAACCATGCTAAGGAAAACTAAGTGCATTAGAAGGGCCAACCTATGTTCATTGCCAGTTTTTTTAGGTTTCTTTTATCATTGTTCTCTCACATTTCACGGAATAGTCTCTAAAGTATTTGAGTGGGCATCTTGCTATCCAGTTTTCCTACTAAGATGCTATGCATAGTGCATTGCATGGATTTGTTTGAAAAGAAGCAGCTTGAATTCAGCATGGTAAAGGGCAGATATATAAATGACTTCAAACTAAACCCTCAAGGATACAAGTGGCATGGACCCTCTAATTGCATCTATTCATTGTTAACAGAAATACCTCTGGTTCTGAGGAATCTATATCTCAAAGAAGTTTTTTTGTGTTCATCTTTAGAGTGATATATAACATTATTTTTTATCTTTGCTTACATCAGGACCTGTATTATGTATACATGCATTTATATCTCAAATTTTTTATCTTGCTAATTAGTAACTGGTTGCTCATGTGCAATTTCTTACAGTTTGGTCTGGATCACACCTTGACAACTGGAGTCATCAGGTAATAATGTACACTGTTTTTCGGTTTTTGGTACTTAAGCATATTTATTTATCTTGTTTTATCTGTGTTTTGGGATTTTCAGTTTCTTAACTTTACATTTCCATGTGATAAGTGACCAGAACATAATGTCTCCTGATAGTTATGGTTTAGTCTAAGAATAGTAAAAGCCTCAGTTATATCTGAAACTGATTCAACTTTCAAGTAAATCTGGTAAGCATCTCTTTTTTCAGTGGACTTCGGAGGGAGATAAGTTCAGCTGCAACTGGCCGCCCAATACAAGATGTAATTCAAACAGATGCCGCTATAAACCCTGGGAATAGTGGAGGTCCATTGCTTGACAGCTCAGGAAGTTTGATTGGTATAAATACTGCCATATACTCTCCATCAGGAGCGTCATCTGGTGTGGGATTTTCAATTCCAGTAGACACTGTGAGTTATTTCTATTTATCTCAATTCAGTTCTTCTGACCTAAGAATAACAAAATGAAGTATATGTTGTAGAATTGTCATAAGGGCTTATTTAGGTTGTAATGTTATTACATGGCCTTGTTCTTGTAGGTAGGTGGCATTGTTGATCAACTAGTAAAGTTTGGGAAAATTACTAGACCTATATTGGGTATTAAATTTGCACCAGATCAATCTGTTGAGCAACTTGGTGTAACTGGAGTACTGGTGCTTGATGCTCCTGCAGATGGACCAGCTGGAAAAGCTGTAAGGCTAAATTTGTAAATTTTGACAGTTTATTTGGACTCTAAGTACGACATGTGTAGTGATTTAGTCTGTTAAGAGATTACATTAGATTCCATTAACTTGGAATTTTTAGTTCATTTCCTCATAGATGATATCTTACTAAGCTTATCTACATCTAGTATTTAAAGTTGTTTCTATTTCAATTTCCTTTCTTCTTTTCTGTTTTTCATCTCTTTCAAAATAGCAAAAATACTTGGCTCATAAGGAAAGTTATCATAATGAACTGGAAGCAAAAAGACGTGGATCATAAGGAAAGACTTTTGATAAATTAGAATCAGGTGCGACCATTTTTTTTGTAAATAGATTCTGTAAGGGAGCTGCATTCTCCAAATAACTATTTATAAACCCTGGGAGTTAAGTTCTATAACTATTTATATCTTACTAAGCTTATCTACATCTAGTATTTGAAGTTGTTTCTATTTCAATTTCCTTTCTTCTTTTCTGTTTTTCATCTCTTTCAAAATGGCAAAAATACTTGGCTCATAAGGAAAGTTATCATAATGAACTGGAAGCAAAAAGATATGGATCATAAGGAAAGACTTTTGATAAATTAGAATCAATTGCAACCAATTTTTTTGTAAATAGATTCTGTAAGGGAGCTGCATTCTCCAAATAACTATTTATAAACCCTGGGAGTTAACTATGTTCTACCCATAGAACAATGGTCTTAGAGGTTGAATTTTGCATTTATAAAACCATGAATATTTATTAATGGAATTTAACATGGTTTTAAATGACATCTTGTGCACTGGGCCAACAGTCAGTCATCTGAGGCTTACTATCATTTTCAAATGCGTTTATGTGGCCAAAGTCAACACCATGCAATATCAAAGCATCCTTCTATGAGGTCTTGGACTCGAGTTAGTAAAAATAGGTTTTATACTATCTACGATTGGATGTTCAACGGTGATGCACCCCTGCACCTCTGTTCTCCTTCCTTGGTTCTTATTTTCATCCCTTTGTCCACATTTCCATGTTATGATCTCGTTCATTGATCGTTCCTAGGATTTCGGTGGTACTTTTAGGCATCTCCATTTTGTATTCCTGCATTTCTTTGTTTCCCACAAGAGGTGTTTTAGTGGAACATTGCATAATTGTAACCATAATAGAAGGTTCTTCTACATTACCAAATGATCTGCATTGAATCAACAATCCTGTGGACAACAAACTAAACTGTTGAAGTTGAGATGTGTTATTGAATGAAACAATTAATTACAACAAACGTTGTAGATTAGAGAAAATGATTTGCAGCAGAATCAAAGGCACAAGAAAGCAATGCCAATTTATTGAAATTGTGCCTATTGAATAGGCTTACAAAGGGAAACTAAGTTGGCTATCCATGAAATTGATTACATAAGCATACAAAATGAAATCTCAAAAAAGAAAGAACTTTCCTAATTTTGGAGCTAGTTTCAACCATTGATAAGATGCCTATGTTAATTCTTATTCCCAAGTTTTCATTCTAATCAACTAATGACTAACATATTTAAAGCCCTTCCTTAATGATGAAACCAAAAGCAATTCCAAGCTAAATTCTAAATTTGACAAAGTTATCTCTACTAAGTGGTTTATTCATTATGTCTGCAATCTAATCCTCTATGGGACAATAGTAAAGACAAATGTCTTCATTATCAACCAATTGGCGGATGTAATGGTGATGAACTTCAATATGTTTGGTTTTGGAATGACAGACTGGATTCTTCACTATATTGAGGACTCCCTGACTATAAGAGAAGAGTGAAGTCAGTGTAGTTGAAGATTGACCAAGATCTGTCTTATCCACATCACTTCACAACTTGTATTGAAAACTGCCAGGATAAGGCAACTGTATGTTGTAACTTTCTCTGCCATGAAATAACTCCTAATCCAAGAGTAAAGATATGTTTAGTTGTAGAACAGTTAGTAACAATTGATCCAACTGTATGGGGGTCAGTGTACTCAATAGCATGAAATTGACAGGACACTGATAAATAATGCCAAAGGTGAGTGTTCCTTTAGCTTGCCAATGTTCTTCTTAAGGGTTGGACATGAATTTGGAAAGGCAACTGACTGCAAAACATAAGTCTGAATGGGTGATGGTAAGATAAATCAAACCACCCACTAGTTGATGATACATTGATTCATTGACTGGTGGTGAATCAATATTAGTTGAGAGTTTGATCTCAATTTTCATAGTATGGATAGAGGATTACATTCATACATTAAAAAAATTTCAAAATAGATTTAGCATAATTAATTTGAGATATAAATATGGCATTCCTAAGTTGACAAAATTCTATACCTAAACAATAATATATGAGCCCAAGATTGGTCATTTCAAAAATATTACAAAGATCAGATTTCACCTTTTGAATCGACTTGGCTGTGCTTTCGGTGATGGAAAGATTGTCAACATAAACAACTAGCAACACAATGTGATTATTAGTGATTTTTATATAACTATTTAGAGAGGAATAAATTCCAATCAATATTTTTATGCTAGTCTCTAGGAGCCTGCTTAAGTATATACAAAAACTTAACAACGTGCAAACCAAATGTTCTTTTCTTGGAACTTGGAACCCTTGTGGCTGCACCATGTAGACTGTTGCTAAATGGCCATTCAAGAATGTGCTTTTGATGTCCATTTATAGACTCTCCATCCAAACTGAGCAACAATAGAAATTTGTAACAAACCACCTCCTCCTACAAAGGATTCACTTGGGTATTTAACCATATAGTAATAAATTAACACCATGAAATAGGATATAAATTTTTTTCTTTTCAATAAATGAAATTGTAACTGCATAACTGAATTTATAAACATTTCATAACAAACTTTGCTTTTTGAATTGAAAAGAATTAACAACTTTTTCCTTTTATAAATTCCACATGAATAATTGCAAATAAATAAGATATAACATTAACTTTTAAGGAACAAGGTCAAAGATCCCATATCTGGATACTTTCTATCTTCCAAGACTCGGCATGTCATCTGCAAGAGGGAGAGCATCACCCAGGTGCTTCACCTCCAACTGTAGACCGACGGTCCCCTGGACACCTT
This sequence comes from Sequoia sempervirens, assembly GCA_007258455.2. NCBI lineage: Eukaryota > Viridiplantae > Streptophyta > Pinopsida > Cupressales > Cupressaceae > Sequoia > Sequoia sempervirens. The sequence continues at coordinate 49,540 of VDFB02311641.1, forward strand.
CCTATCTGGAAGTGGCCCTACCCTTCAACGAAGGGTATAGTTAAGAACCCCTTAGTATTTCCATCTGAGCTCTGATGTTGTGCCCTACTTAACCAATACCGTCGAACAATTATGGATACCTTCCAACTATGAATGACAACTCTAATTAGTTAAGTAAATCTAGGACACAGTGAATCGACAAGTGCAAGCAGAGACTATTGCACTCACTTTGGCCAAAGTATTTGAACTATGTTCAACCACTACTTACGAGTGGAGTCGTTTGTTCACCCACCTCTACTCGACTTGGAGAACCATATCCGACCTAAGGTTGACTCAAACTTGTTGTTCGACCATTGGTTAATCATATTGAAAGCTCTTACTTATCACACATTGACTCCCCAAGTCAAACACAACTGAGTTGGTTGGTTATTACTAACTTCAAGCACTCAAGTTACATCACGTAACTACTCGGGTCTTGGCGACTGCCACAAGTTCGAAGCTTACCAAACTCATAAGAGTAACTACTCTTGTAAACTTTTGACAAAACTTGACAAAAAAGGTAATAATTTGACCTTCTTGCTCATACTATAATATATAGACATCATAAACAAAATCCCCATTTTGATGGGTGTTTTCCCATTAATGAACATAACTCACCTTTAGGGTTTAGTCTTTCCAAACAAATAGTGAGGTCTTGCTTCTTAAAGATTCCTTTTTAAATTACAATCTCTTTCGACAAGATGTCGGTAAAAGAATACAAAGAATAACTAAAATATTGCATCCTGTAGGCGTCTCTATCAAAGGTTTGGCACTGACCGTGCTTTAGACTTTTCTACCAATTCTTTGGTTCTTAGCCAAATAATCTTTGATGTAATAACAACAAAGAAAACATGGTTCGACATTTGCTTACCATAGGTTCTTTAATGAACTTTTTTTACAAATTATTTGCATTCCACTAAAAGCTTATGGATTGGAAAAGAAGGAAAAACAATTTCCTTTAAGAATAGAGAAAGACTCTCATTAATTAAGTGGCAGATTTCAAGATCCTTTCACAGCCATTCTTTGCAAAAGAGGGTTTAAGAGTAAGAATACCCCATACTGATTTAAAGGAACTAATTCTTTCCAATAAATCCAAAAGAAAAACTATTTCATCAAGGAAGATTGAAAATAAGAAATGATGCTTGCATAAGAAAGGTTATAGTCAAGATTGCCTCAATACAAGTTCATAAAAACCATTATCATTCCAATATACACAAGGCAATGACTATTTCCATTAGAAAGAAAATGAAGAGACTAGTTGCCTGCTCACAAGTTCAAGAGTTGTCTAATTTTAATGTGCTACACTCAGCCCAGTCATAGCCAAAGGGAGTCTCTAATTCCTGTTCCAACTCTAACAAGCAACTAAGACAAAGGTAGAAGGCAGCAAATTCTTCCACAGTTCTACTATTCCTGCCTTTCAATTTGTAGTAAACAAAAGAGTAATTCTCCTATTTGTGTTTTCTTCCACCAAGAATACCACGGCTCTCTCCTTTCTTTGCAGTCAAGAAAAATAGAAAAAATGATAATGCCCCCAAAGAAGACTCTCCAAGCTCTTTTTACCAACGCCAATAACTAACTACCCTTCACTGGGCATTCCCATTTACTAACTTGGATTAATTCCCTATCCAAAATAACTGAATCTGTTTTTAGCTTTAGCACCTTGATTAAAGGTGGTTTGAGAACAGTTATGGAACAAGAAACATCCAGCAAAAGCCATGTGTAATGTCCCCAATTTAGCCCTACGCTCTTCATTTGGATTTAGCCTATTTCTGGAAACTCATAGGCTAAGCAGAAGCTCGAATCAGGGTTTCCAAACTTCTTGGAGGATGTTTTCGTCTTTTTGCGGAGTCTTCTTTTGGAATTGTTGAACTTGGATTGCAGAATCCTTCTAGGTTTTCTGAGAGCTTCGCATTGGTGGTTTTAGTTCGACATTCTGAGCAATTACATGAATTTACTATTTTTAGTAAATTCTATTTTTAGCAGTTGACTTGTTGACTCCACTTTGGCAATCAGTTCAGACGGTATGGTTGAATTTGGCTTCTGATGCGTTTCCATGGTGATATAAGATATTTTATATTATAATGTTATAATTTAACATTATAATTCCTTGTTCTAGCATCATGAATTAATATTGTTTTAAAAGGGGGACATTGAAGGGTATTTTCACATGGAGGAAATATTTTAATATTTCTAAAAGCCAAATATTGCTCAAGAGGAAAAGGGACGCCAACTTTTGGAGAAATGATAATTTTAAATTAAAGAAAAATTGCCTTAATGAAAAAGGACGCCATTTTGAAGGAAGAATGGATCAAGTCAAAAACCCTAAAAACATCTTGAAGTTAGGGCGCACCTTCTGGAAGCTTCTGGAGGGTCCTCTCAAAATTATAAAAGGGAGCTTTGGGTCCTCATTTTGCCATCTGATGAATTTGCAAAGTTATGCTGCCGGATTGGCTTTGGGATTGCTTCGAGGAATGTAAGCCTCCTAGCTTGGCTCTTCTTCTTGCTTGAAAGACAGCAACTAGTTGAGAGGTTTAGTTGTAGTTGGTTTCCTTTCATTGTAGTTGGTTCTTCTCACATTCTGTAGTTGAGTTATTGTATTTTTTGTCAATTTTAAAGTTGTTGGTTTGTATGGCTGTAGGTTGTTTTTACTCACAACTCAAGAAACAGAAATAATATTGTTCTGGGTACTGTTCCAATCTATTTTCCTATGTAGGGCAACCATATGTGCAAGTTTCCAGAATTTTATTTGAAGTCTATGAATTATCTAAAGTAAATCGCCCTTGCTTGCAGGCAATTTCACTTTGTAAGTGCTTTGGAAGTCGCGCAAAATAAATAGGGTCTTTGTGAGAAGTTTTTGTGATCCATCTTCATTGTCATCATCATCAAAATGTTTTGCATTTGATTTCACGTCAATAGGGTTAGAAATGAGTGAGATATGATCATTTTTGTGTGGTGCTAGGTTGCTGGTTTACCTTTCTAAAGTGCAGATCTGTCTTAAACTGAATATTCAGTTTGGTATTTGAGTGAAGTAAAGGGTCTTGGCATTCTTGTTAACCAAGGAGAATCCTCTTAATTGATGTACGCTGTATTGTTCTAATTCTATGCTCTTGGCAGGCGATTTCTCTTCATATTGTAAGCTGAACAGTAGTACTGTCAGCCGTTCTCTAATCTTGCTTATCATGTTTTGTAACGATTACTTTACATTCTAAAGTGCTTTGTAATTCTTTATATCTCCGCCCTATGGTAGCTCCATTCCCACTCTGGGTTTGAAAGCACATTCTGGGTGTTGAGTTTACTTTTAGCATTCCCGCTTATTTTCCTTAATTGCATTGTAATTCTTAGCATCTCCATCATATGGTAGCTCCCATTCCATCTCGGATTGGAAAGCACATTCTTGACGTCGAGTTACTTCAGCTTATTAGTTGGTAGGGATCCTCTGACCATATGCTCGTTGTTCTCCGGCGCATTCTTGGTTAGAGTTACCTTCCGTTGCATTTGTTTAAGGCACTGACGATCCTCTTGCCATATGACAGCCTCTCTCGTGTTGAGATTGAGTGCGCATTCTTGGCAACGAGTTATTTGTAACTGCTGATTTGAATTATCTAACCCTAACGGGTGCTCTCTGCATTGTTGTGTACTTGGTAAAAATTGAAAAAATTGGCTCGGTATATTTCACCATGATGGTAAGAAGATTTTTTAGTAGGTTTAAAATTAGTTCCAAATCCAAACCCCACATAGCCCTTTGCCATGTTGGTTGGCAGATTAGAAAAGGTATTTAAATGCTTTCTCAAGCTGCCACCTTCGTGGCTTCTTGCGCAGCCTATAAGGGTTAAGGCTCGCACTTAAATATTGCATATAATGCTTATCCTCAAATAACAAATGCCTCCCTATTCATAGGGTCGAGCATTTTTCCTTACCATGGATTAACAACCATACAAATAACATTCAAATGCAATTTAAATGTATTGTATAGTATTAGAAATATCAATGCCACATAGTGGTGTCAATAATATAGGTCCGCAGTTGTTAATTCTCGCCTATATATATATATATATATGGCATCATTGCCATATTACCATGATGTAATGTCCCCTTTCCAAGCCTGACATTTTCAGTGACCGTTAGCCTTTCCTTGGGAACCCGGAGGCTAGTCGGAAGTTAAAATTAGGGTTTCCTAATTTTGAGGAGGTTATTGCTCGAAGAGGATAGTTTTAATGGCGGATTCCTTCTGGGTTTTCAGAGGGCTTCGCGATGGTATGTTCGTCTCAGCATTCAGAGTACTTTTTGGAATTTACTATTTTTAGTAAATTCTATTTTTGGCAGTTTTCCAGATGAGTTCAGGTTGGTTGACTTTCGGTTTTAGAATGATCAGTTGACTTCTTCAGTTTTGGCTTCAGGGCGCTTTCGGAGAATTGAGCTAAGTCATTTAAATGAAAAAAGTCACGTTTAAATGTTATAATTTAACGTTGACCCTTTTGGCTTAGGCTTAATGACTTAATGTTGTTTTAAAAAGTGGGTTTTATGGGTGGCGCCCTCATTAAGAAATAATTTTAATTATTTCTTAAGTCAAAGCAAGATTTAATGGGGCGCATATTCCAAAGTTTAATATTGAATTAAAATATCAGATTGGGAGACTTGAAGAGAAAGTACGCCCTCATGAGAAGATTAGAGTTTTGACCTAAAATCTGATTTTAGGGTTTCGTGAAGTCAAACAAAAAATTATAAAAAGGAGGCTTGTGCATCATTTTGGATCATCTTGGAAAATACACTGTTATGCTGCCGGATTGGCTCTGGAATCGCTTCGAGGAATGAAGGCCTCCTAGCATCGGGCATCACTTCGTGTTTGAGAGACAACATCAAGTGGTGAAATTCAGTCTTTGTGAGTGCATCTTAGTTATTCATTGTGTTCAGTTCTTGCATTGTAAAATCTGTCTTTGGCATTTTATTGTTTCAGTTTATTGCATTAAATTATAGACAGCAGATTGCATGTTGAGTTCATAAATCAAAAAATATCAAAAATATCTTTGTGGGTGTTAGTCCATTGGTTGTGTTAGGTTTAGGCGCCACCATTCTCTAAGTTACAGATTTTTATGTGGAGTTTGCAATTTTTAAAGAGAAATCGAGTTCTTCAGCTGGGGCCGTACCTTTTTATGCATTGGGAATTGTGCCTTAATCATTTGGAGTGTTTTAAGTCTGTTTCTTCATATCATCTTGAGCGCCATTGTGTTGGGAGTCTTATGGTTTAGGAATCACTTCATTTGAGCAAGGGAATAGGGAGTTGTGAGCATTTATATGTTTTCCTAGACTGCTGTTTTTAACCAGACATTGCAGATTTGTGAAAAACAGAAAATCAAAAGTTGTAATAATTTCATATGGTTCTTGAACTCAGTCAAGAAGAGACTTTATTGTATTGTATGATTCATATATTCAGCTCTAACATCTTGACAGGCATATAATATGAAATTGTAAACTGTCCAGTAGTACTGGCAGTCACTCTCCAGCTTATTGCTTTGAATTTGTATTGCTCCAGTTCATTGAAGTTGTAATAGATAGATCTCCGCCCTATGGTCGCTACTATCCCACCCCGGGTTAGCAAGCACATTCTGGGTGTTGAGGGTTTTTGGTTTTCTGCAATTTCCTTCAAGCAGTAGATTTTGTATTCAGCATTTTCTTTCAAGCAGTAGACCTTGTAATCACTCCGTCATATGGTCGCCCCTCACTCCGCATTGGATTGGGTAGCACATACTTGACGTTGAGTTCCTTTCTGCAAGTAGAGTAGAAGATCCTCTGACCAATGCTCATCCTCAACGGTGCCATTCTGGTTAGAGTTGTTTCCTGCACGTTTTGGTTTTCTCATCTAACCTTAACGGGTGCACTGTTGTAATTTGTTAATTGTAAAAATCGAAAAAATTTGGCTCGGAATATTTCACATGAACATTATGATAACCATTTCCAGTTATCTCCCATCATGCTTCCATTAGCATGCATAAATTTAAATATCAACGACATTAAATATCAGTTCATAATATATAATGAATATATATGTATGTATAAATGTATTATTCGATTTGCATTAATATATATACTTATATCCACAAATGAACATATATACAAACGTCGATGTGTACTCATCATATACGTATGTAGATATATATCCATATGAGCTTATATATATATGTGTGTGTGTGTGTTCCTTTTATTAACATTTATACATACATACGTATCTTTTTACATTATACAAGTAAATGGTCACCCAATTATCCCAATTTATTTGCAATCCAATTAAACGAAAAGAACATGACTAAGCAACCTTTGGGTTTTACTCACCTTCAAAACATTATTGACAACCCTAGACACGCTAGATTAACGGAGTTAAACCCTTGACCTATGTGGTGCAAAGAAAACTCAGATGGCATTGCTAGTAAGCCCTTAACTTTACCCTTCTCCCGAGTGATACTCTCCCTCTCCCTCTAGAGGGCGTGAGGAAACAATCTTGCAATTCCACTCAAGAAACAACCGAGTAGTTAGTCGTTAACATTTACATCATAATCATATTGTTACATATTCATCAATAATTCATTTGAATGCAAAAACATCACCTCACATGAAATTCATCATAGCCTCGCATGAAATTCATCATAGCATTTATCTTTCAAAATTTTATAATCACAATTCATCATAGCATCTACCATAAAGTAAAAAGTAATTTTGGAATTCAAAGGCGGGGTGTAACAAAATCACTAGCTAAAAGGTAACCATCTTTGCATATCCTTTTGCAACAAGTCTACCTTTGTACTTGTCTAAAGAACCGTTTGATTTTGTATACTCATTTGCAACCAATGGGCTTCCTCCCTTGGGGTAATTTATATAACACCCAAGTCTTATTTTTCATGGAACCTTGTATTTCTATGTTCATGGAATCCTCCCATTTTGGCTTATCCTCAGCTTCATCATACATGAAAGGTTCAAAGACCTGCAAAACAACACAAGTTAGAGAAAAATTTACTTGCTTAGCACCTTGCACAAGTTGTCCTTCATTACATAGGCCAATCTGTTGGCATATTCCATCATTATCTTTGTATTGTTAGTTTGTTAGTGCTTGTTATTGTTTGGTTTGTGGTTTGTTATTGTTTGATAGCTTACTTAGGCTATTTGTTGAACCTGTGAATACATAGTTAGCCATTTCTTTCATGTATAAATATATCTCATAATGCTTTTGTGCCTATTATTTTGTGATGATGAGAGAATATTGGTGAGTGAAGAGGGCATTCACTAGATATCAAGGCAAGTGGGTTTGTCCATTTGGAACAACATTTTGTGACATGGATTGAGCGTTGTCATTCCTGCATGCCTGTCTCTGCATAGATCTATGTCGCTGTCATAGCTATAGCCTTATACGATGCCATAAGATCAACAATTTTGTTGATTTGCTTGTGTAAGGCGCAAATCGTGGTGACGATGCATCCGTCAAATCTCCGTAGTGTAACTTCATGCGTGGGTCAACATATATGTGATCCAACCTCTGTTTGTTGAAATTTGATGATCACCAAATTATCTCATGCACTTCGTAGTCATTTTTTAGGAGAAACTCCATGAGAATGAGGCCGCAAATGTAGGCGTGAGAATGAGTTAGTTGTATTAATGGTTGTGGAATTGATTGATTGATTGATTGATTGATTTTAATGCCATCCACGAGACCAACTAGTCTATGGGACCCACAAAATGAAACAGAAAGACCGCCTTAGCCAAAACAACAAAAACAACAGTCGACCCCATCAAACTACTAAACTTGGAGGAGTAATAGATGGAAACTGCGAGAAGTAAAGGGGGTTTTCCAGTCTGGCGGGCCTCGTTTTCAAAGGAAAACTTCCACTCGTGAAGGAGTAAGTTTCGTGGTATCGGGATCTCTCAAGAAATCACTGTAGAAACGACCGAAAAGTCCAAAGAAATTGCAGTGGATGTTACGAAAAATGTTGATCAGATCAAAATTGAGGCTTCCAAAATGAAGCCACTTTCCTTTGCTGGAGAAATCATTGATCCGGAAAGTGAGTTCTCTAAGGAATTCTCTCAGCTCGTCAGTGACACCATATTTTGCAAGATCGTCCGGAGGAGGAGAGGGCGAATTTCCGCTTGATAATTCTGCTTGATAATATGGCATGAGGGGTTATGGCAGTTCTGTTTGGCATATTCGTTTTTTTTTCATGTCATATATGCAAGCCATTGATTTAATTCTAAATCTAAATATATGACTAATCAAAAAATCTTTCATTGTGATATACCACTTTGGTCTTCATTATTGGCTCTTCTACGAAGTTTGGGTATCACTTCGCTCTTCATTAGATACCCTTGGCACTAGACCCTTTTGATGTGCTTGGCTTCAAATCTTGTTTGATTTCCAAACTAGAATTTGTTCCAAAGTTATTAGTAGCAATTTTTCATACGATACTACTTGTCATTGTTGCTAGTGGATGGTTACCATTATTGATATGGGAAATGGCTACTAGTATTAGTATGAGATATGTACTTGTAAACAGCTATATATATATATATATATATACTGAAAAAGAGGTATAATTATACCAAAAAGCATTCTATAATGGCATCATGAAACTTTGTGTAAATAAAAATAAAACTAAAATAGTTCTTTAATAAATTCTAAAGTAAAATAAAATTACTCTTAAAATAAATAAAATAACTCTTCATATTTGGGTCATACTAAAAATTCTCCTTATAAAAAGCTTTGCCAATAAAAATAAAGAAAACAATGCAAATAAAATAAAATAAAAATAGCTCTTTAGATAAAAATGATGTAAATAAAATAAAATAATTCTTAATTCTTAAGAAATAAAATAGCTTTAAACATTTCATGATAGGCCACCACAATAATGCTTTAAATTTTTTAATATTAAAACTTTAAAACTTAAATATATATCAATACCACATTTCTTCTCACATTTACAATAACATTCGTTACAAAAATACAAAATGCCAAACAAAGCATATATTGTATATAACACTTTTTTACATGCTATGACAGTTCTATATTTTTGTCATAGTTGCCAAGGAGACTGGTATCGGTATGCCAATTTTTGAAAATAGGAGACAGGGGTACTTGGAGACGCCATATTATATTTTTAATATAATTTAATAATTTATAAATTTGCTACATTAAAACTGAAAATATCATGACATTGAACTTTCAAAATAAGAACACTGATAACATTTAGCATTAAATTTAAAGTTTAAACACACAAATGTTAAAGAGTCAAAGAGTACTTCATACTACATATTTGATATTACACATTGAAATTTAGAAATGTTGATTCGTTTTTTTCCTTTTCATACAAAAACTTGTCAAAATGTAGGTTTTTTCTGTTTTTTTAAATGGAAAATTAAGGAGATGTCTCCAACGAGTTTTCGGTCCAAGGAAGCATGTCCCTGTAACCGTGACGTGTCCCAGGGGTCGGAGACGCATCTCCATGCAACTATGATTTTTTTCCTACTAGCACCTATACAAGAACATAGACAAGATCGATTAGTATTGTTGGAGCTCTCCACATTTACAAGGAGGTGAACTACAACAATCAAAATTGAATGGGAAAAGGCCACGGAAACTGAACATGAGTCTTATGAAAAAATGAAATTGGGATCTCATAGAGCTTCCACTAGGGAAGAAATCCATTGGTTGCAAATGGGTGTACACGGTCAAGTACAAGGAAAATGTCACACTAGATAAATACAAGGCGTGCCTAATTGCCAAAGGGTTCTAACAAAGAGAGAGCATTGACTACGAGGAGACCTTTGCTCCTATAGCAAAGATGAGCACCATTTGACTATTCCTAGCCATGGCAGCTGTCATGTCCCCTTTTTTCTAAAAAAGTACTTACTAAAAATAGTAAGTTTCCATTATCTAGAAATAGTAAGTTGAAGGTATCAGGACAACATTGGAATATAATATTATTTAATACTTGTATTGTCCTGGTGCAATTTTTATCTAAAGGACAAATAATATTAAATATTTAGTGGTGCCAACACATGTGGGTCGTGAGTTTTGGAAATTAGCACTTTAACCTCTTGTAGGTGCTTCAAAAAAATGCATTTTGAGTTGTCAAAAGATGCCTTGTAAGCGGTATAATATGAAAGGCTAATTTTAGAGGTGTTATAATGCATTTTATGACTTTTGTTGAGTGCCTAAAATTGAGGAGGAATATTTGGACGTGAATCCAATGTTTGGTAGAAGTTTCCAGATGAGCAAGAGTCTATAAATATTGGTCATTTTGCATGCAGAAGGATCTTTATGCATTTTGTAGGCTTATGCTTTCTTCTTCAGAGGCTGAGAAACCATTGAAGAAGTAATCTTCAAGGTTGATAAACCAGGGAGATAGAGACTTGCAGGTAGTGTGTTTACAGGTCTCCAGTGGCAATTTCATTTAGAGATTGCAATTTTATGAAATATTCCGAGCCAATTTTTTCAATTTTACAACTCAACAACAAGAATCCGTTAGGGTGAGTTCAATCAAACCAGCGGTTACAAATAACTCGTTGCCAAGAATGCGCACTCAATCTCAACAAGAGAGAGGTTGTCATATGGCAAGAGGATCGTCAGTACCTTAAAACAAATTGCAACTGAAGGTAACTCTAACCTAGAATGCGCCGGATGATGGCGAGCATATGGTCAGAGGGTCTTGTTGTGACTTTTTTCACACATCGCCCCATTCAAAATGGGGACCCCCTAATTTTTGCTCCATTCTAGTCCTTTTTGTCTTTGGTTTTGTCTCTCTCTCTCTCTCTCTGTCTGTCTCTTTTCTATCTGCCTTTCCGGGGATGTCTCCGCCATTAAGCTTAAACGTAAAATTTGGCCAAGTCTGAGAATTAGGGTTTTGAGTCTTCTGGTCAATTTGAGGTCAAACGAGGTGAATAAACTGAAAACAGGGACTAACATTGCTGTCAGGGTGCTCCCAGCAGGCTCTCAGCAAATTTTCATCAGGTTCCAGTCACTTACTATTTTTAGTAAGTGTGCAATTACAGGCAATCTTTCAGCATTTTTGAAATTCCGACAGTCATACTGCATTCAGAACACATCAAGCTGCTCGCGTGCAAAATTTGAGCTGAAACAGACAACTTACTATTTTTAGCAGTTCAGCTTTCGGAGCAGATTTCAGGGCTTAGATGCAGAGTTTTTCAACGCATGTCTGGATATTCCTTCTGGGTTTTTAGAGACCTTCGCGACAGTATAACATGCAAAGCGAGATGACAACTTTCAGAATTCAGTCTTCCGAGGCTATTTTTAGGGTTTGCATGTCAGGGTTTTCTTTGCATGTCTGCATATTCCTTATGGGTTTTTCGAGAGCTTCGCAGTGACGTGACATGCAAACGGAGATAACCACCCATTTAGGAACTTACTATTTTTAGCAGAGACATTCCGACAGCCGCCTCCTAGCACTTCAGAATCACGAGCTAATCGCAATGCAACAGAAGCGAGAACAAACGGAGATCATTTGATACGCATGCAAAACAAATTAGGGTTTCCAGCTTCGGGGCCCAAAAAGAGGGGTAAAAAGTCAGAATTTTCGAAAACCGGTGTATACCACCGCGATTAGCGTCTTTCAAGCTATCTGCTGGTAAAATTTGGGGGCAAACAGAGCACTTACTATTTATAGTAAGTCATTTCAGAAATAGGCTAAAAATAGAAAGTTAGCAGGCAGGACACTTGGTGAGGAACGTATCATTCGAATTTCAAATCAAATGGAGTTGTGGAGGTATCAAAAGCAGGCAGTTACTATAAATAGCAAACCACCTTCAGAAATGGGCTAAAAATAGCAGGCCAACCCGAAATAGCAGTGTCGACAAGGTAATGAGGTCACGAGGATGCAGTGTTTAAAATTTCAGAACGATCTGAGCTTCTGAAGTATGAAAATTAAGAGACTTACTATTTATAGTAAGGCATGGAGAAGTTGGCAAGGATGGGGAAAAATGGCTAAGTCTGTAACTTTATCCTTCACCACCTTCAAAATGCGCCCACCTCAGCTGGAGATCTTTAAAAAAATGGCTAAGTGTTGATGTTCATCCACCTCACATAGCAAAATGCGCCCATCCAAGGTGGTGAAAGTTGAAAAATTTCTAAGTCTGGAGTTCATCCTTCACCCATGGCCAAATGCGCCTTGCTTGATGAAGAAGCAAAGTATGTGAAAAAGTTTCTAAGTTCAAGTTTTCGTCCACCTCCTATGGCAAAATGCGCCCATGCAACAAGCAAGTCAAAGAAGTCAACATGTTTCATCCTCCTCACCCATCAAAATGCGCCCACATTGAGAGAGTTGATAGCAAAAATTTCTAAGGCATGGAAATATCCTCCACCACCCCCCAAATGCGCCCATCCTTCATGCATGACAAAATGCGCCCAAATGGGGCCATGTGAGGACAAAAGCTAGAAGTTGAAAGGTCACTTGTTGGAGGCGTTACAAGTTTCATCCTTCATGCATGTTCAAATGTGCCCAAACAAGAAGTCAACAAGTCAACAAAAGTTCATCCTCCTCCTAGGCCTAAATGCGCCCAAAAGAGGCCATGTGAAGACAAAATAAGGAAGCCCAAGGGTCATCCTTCACACATGCTAATATGTGCCTAAGTTGAAGTGAGTAAAGGTGAGTGTAAGGTGGTAAACAAGGTAAAAGGTGAAGTGAAATATTCCTAGGCGTGGTTATTATTCTTCTTCAAGTGTCATATGTGCCCAAGGTGGTAAGTGTTACTAGGCGTTGAAAATGCCAAGGTGGTAGAATGAATAATGCTAGGCGTGGATGTGAAGTTTGCTCTCTACATGTGATATGCGCCCAAGGTGTTGAGCTTGAAGTGAAATATACTAGGTGTGTTGAATATTCCTCATGAAGTGTGATGTGCGCCTAGGGTGTGTGAGGTGATAAATAATATGTTGGGTGTTGGAATTCTTAAGCCTATGGAGGATAAAAAAACAAAATGCAAGGTGGTGAGTAAAATAAAGAATGTGCCAGGCGTTGCAATTAAAATCCTCCATGATATGCTTTTAGAAAAAATTTTCTAAGTGAAGTGGATAAGATTTTCTCACCAAGGCAGAATACATGATGTTGAGTAAAATCTCTAAGGCAAATTTTCAAAATTTTCAAAGTGATTCAAAATTTCTCTAAGGCAAATATTTTCTTCCTTAGAAAATACGTCTAGACTCTGAGGTGGTGAAACTCTTCTTGAAGCACGAATAAATTTTCTAGTGATGAAGTCAGAAGATGATGACAATGCAGGATGAATTTAAAAAATTTCTCAAGTCAGAGCAACACAAGATATTCACAAATGAGAAGAACGGATTTAAATTGATTAAAAGGATTATTTTTCTAAGGTTCAAAATCTTAAAAATTTAAATGAACCCGTTCGTTGAGTACCCATGGATTCGACAAATTCTGGAGAAAATTTTCTTCTGGGTACTGATGATCTTCAATGAGAAATGGATTTCCAAGTCTTTTGCACTTCGCCAATGCTTTTTGGGTGAAGAATTTAATCGGTGTTCGAGTTATGAATTTTCTTAAGGGAAAATTTCAAAATTTTCTAAGGCAAATTTGAATAAAATGGTTTTTCAAATGGAAAATTCTTCGAAGATGAATTTAAAGTGAATTGCCTAGATAATTTCGATTGAGTTCTTCACAGATGAATTTTCCAGAGCGTCAGAGATGATTCAAATTGAGAATTTGCAAGACAGAACTTCGGCTGGTGAAAGGAAATTGATTAAATGATGAATTTAAATTAAAAAATTTCGAAAGTGAATTTAAAATGTGATAGTCAAAGTTGAACGTCTAGAAGAATGAGATTCCTGACGTCGAAAGACAAGTGTCCAGAATACCAGAGAGGGAAAATTCGAATTCTTGAAGTGGAGTAGTGGAGATTTAATGCACCGGCTATACTTAGCTCCTTCTAGAATTCGATTTTTGCTATAAAAATGAGAAGTTTTTCATTTCTCCTCACCAATTGAAGGAATTCGAATTTGCTCTGGGTCTGAAGCTGAAAGTTGCTAAGGCTGCAAGTGTTGAAGAAGTTCGAATTTTTGAAGCTGGAGAGTGAGTTGCTGAGTGAAAGGCGTTGGAAGTTGCTGAGACTGAAGTTCGAATTTGCTTGAGGAAAGTTTGTTGCTGAAAGTTGATTGAAAAAACTTCACTTTAAAGAAGAGTTTATTGCTGAAGCTGAAGTCTGCAAGTGCAAGTGGGAAGTACGACTTGGAGTTGGAGAAGTTGTTGAAGTAAATAGGCGCCAAGTCATTTGGAAGTTGCTGCGATTTGAAAATCTAAGTCTGAGCTTGTGAAGTGCGAACTTGCTAAGTCTCTTGAAGTTGCTCATTGCTAGAGTGAAGTTAGACGATTTTCTATAAAGTGGAGTTGCTGAAGCTTACTTGCTAAACTTTCTAAGTGTTTGATAATTCAAAATTTGTTGAAGGAGAAGTTGAGGTTTGCAAACGAGATATAATATTGCAACTTCTTGAAGTCGACTGGCAGCCCTGCAAAGCATTTTATTTATTTTTCTAAATTAATTTGCTCACGGATGTTCACTGTTTTGTAGATGGCTGAGGCAAGGACAACTGGCAAGGACAACAATGGTGCATCCAGGCAAGCTGTTATAAAGAAGCTGAGCAAGACATTTATGCCAGAGTCAAAGTTCACTTTGAAGTTGGGCAAGCTGACTGATACCAATTTGGGCTCTTTCAACTTGGAGGCGTTCAAGAATAAAATACTGGGAATTGGTCATCATCAACTTTCGAACACTTCACACAACATTGTTCGAAGTGGATTATATGTAGCTGCTGGTTTCCCACCAGCCATTCAGTGTTCGGAGCTCATGATGGAATGCGCCAACTGCTACGAGAAGGATCACAGGTCAATCATGTCACCAGATGGACAAGTGCTCGCCAACCTCACTCCTGCTGCCATTGGTGAAGCTTTTGGAATCCCAGTGCATAGAAACATGATTTACAAATCAAGGGAGCGAGCTGAGCGAACGTATGCTTTTGCATTCGAGAGATGTACAGAGACAATCAATACTCACTGGATGAGCAATCCCAGGCCTTCTCGTACGAAGCTGCCAAGACAAATCATAGCAGATGGCTTGAAGTAGGAATATTGTGATCTCATCATGATGCTGAGTCGAGTTGGTGGTTGCCCGCAGTCGTTTATTTTTGAGCCGTGGATGTTCTATTACATCAACCTCGTGCTGGAAGGAAAGGATTACGTTAACTGGGCTGCAATGATCAGTGACAATTTGCACGAGTAGCTCCTGAGCCTGAGAAGAACGAAGACATTTTATATGGGCTCTTACATTGTTTACATGTTGGCCCGTATGACGAAATATAGAGGAATTTCATACAAGGAGCCTGTTGGTTGTGGCTCTCACTAGTTTAAAATTCATGAGGCTTGTCCGCAGTTGCACTTGACTAGTACCACTCATTACAAGCATGCCAATGACGCCTTCACCATGCACATCACGAGAACACTTCAGGAGCGGATGCATCACAGGATCTCGAGGGAAGCCCAGGAATCGATTGAGAGGTATGGGTGCTGGTTTATACAATTTCCGAAGTTCTCTTACATTAGGCTACAAGGATTTTCTTCATACCCATATAGGCTGCCTAAGTACCTAACCAACAAAATATTGATGTTAGAGATATCTAGGCAATTGGTTGCCTACGATAAGATTCAGAAGAAAAAGAAGGGAGGTGTTGACTTCCCAATTGTCATGGGCAATTCCGATGAAGTGTGTCCATTGCAGGCAGCTAGAGAAGCTGAAAGTGAGCTTCAGTTTTATCACTTTTCATATCACACTAGCCGACAACACTATGATCCGCATAACAACATCAAATGGGTACTGTCAGAAGAGTTTAAACACAAGGCAAACATTGAGGATTATTGGGCTGGTGCATCAGACGAAGCAGAAGTCAGGAAGAGAATGTTCTCTAGGTTACCAATAAGCATGATTAGGGAGTGTGAAGTCATTCCAGTACCAGACCAGGTGGATGAGGACATGAATGTCATCCATCCAGATTATGAAGCAGTGAGAAATACTCCACTTCCACTCCCGGATTGGTTAGAGCCTGAGATAGTAGATTTGGACACACTTTGCATTCCGGTCTTGACATTCACTAGAGCGTGGGTTGGCAGACGTGTGAGCAGGCTGAAGAGTAGGTCGATTGCATTGACTTACAATTTGATGGGAGATCACAGGACACCCACCACTAGCAGGAAGAAACAAATCACATGAGGTCTAGAATCTAGAAGGAAAGAGCCAGTTCGGCAGGAGCTTGTTCAGCCGGAGCCTCCACAAGTTGTAGTTGAGTCACCCGCGCCATTGGAGACACGTTCTCCAAACATATAGGAGGTTTCTTTATTTGCTGATCAAAGGAATGCATTGAATCAGGTGCAAGCGGTACAAGAAAATAATCAGCCACCACGGAGGGAGTCAGTTGGCCAGAGTGTCAACGCACCTAGTAGAGATGATCAACAAACTGATGAGGGGACTGCTACTGACCCTCAGTTTCAGCATGAGCTAGAGACAGCTTTAGACGATGATGATATAGTTTCAGGAGATACTCAGCCACTTGAGGCCGATGAGCCTCACCAGAATGATATAGAAGTTGAACAAGTCCGTGAAGTAGAGGCACAAGAATAACAACCATTTGGTATACAGTATACAGTACCTGATTGGCTCAGAGATAGGATGAGAAGGAGCCCCAGCGAAGAAATTGATCCAGCAGTTGAAATGGAAGAGTTTTTGAACAGGATCAGCGCGCCTCCACAAAAGAAGAGAGCACAGAAGTTTTCAAAGATATCCACTGAAGAGGATGGCTCTCGCAACCTTCACATGGCAGTGCCACAGGTTGATTGTGACCGAGATGAAGCAGTACCAGAAAACTACGTGGTCACAACTCTGGAGTTAGGACGCCCCACAGGTGCACAGATTGTAGAGGAGTGTGATAACTCCTACCTCGCCCTCAAGGACAGATTATTCAAAAGGGAAGGAAAGTATAAGAAGTTGAAAAGAGAGCATAGGGCTTTGATAGGATATATGTAGCAGTTGTCTTGTCCTCATGGGCAGGAGATTCCAGTGATAGAGCTTCCACCTGAGATACCTAGAGAGTCAATCAGTGGCTTGTTGGAGTTGGGGAAGATGGCACAGGAGGCAGACAAATGGGTTACAGGAGTTCGTGT
Source organism: Sequoia sempervirens (assembly GCA_007258455.2). Classification (NCBI taxonomy): domain Eukaryota; kingdom Viridiplantae; phylum Streptophyta; class Pinopsida; order Cupressales; family Cupressaceae; genus Sequoia; species Sequoia sempervirens. The sequence continues at coordinate 66,765 of VDFB02311641.1, forward strand.
CGAGACATAAAAGTTTATGGAGGACCTTGCTCTTGCTTTTCAGTAGGCTTCTAGTATTTTGGCACGAATGGAGGCAATTGATCAGGCCTGGGGAGATGCTTCTGTTTATCAGAGCAAGGTTATTCAGCGTCTTGAGGCATTGAGACATGTTCCTTTGTGGTTGCTGATTGATGGAGGGGTTATTCAGGAGAATGATAGGTATGACTTTTCTAGATGGTATTCTTCAGCAATCACGGGACGTGGTTTCTTCGACGCAGCACAGGAAGATTCAACTAGAGTACGGAAAGCTATGGCCAATATCATTGATGGAGTCCAGAATACTTTCGAGGCTATATTTGCTAAGCGGTTGAATCCAGATGAGGTGACTGCTGATAATTTGAGGGGTAGGTTGGTGCCTTTCTTTTCAGAGGTGAAGACCTTCGTACAGGATGACTTTGAGAACACCTCTACTTTCTCCAGCTTGATCCAAAGCACGCAGGATTCCTTAGTTGCTTGGAGAAAATCTTGTGCACGGCATGAACCGTCAGTCACGGTGTTAGAGTTCCAGCTTGATTGCATTCCACCTATTTCGGTTCGGGAGGTTGAGGCTGTACTTGGTAGGTTCATTGAGTTTGCAGCCAGAGAGAAGGAAAATGGGAATGCACTACTGGACGATGATCTTCCAGAAGACTGATTGTGGGCATTAATTGCCTTTACTATTTTGGGAGTGAGTGGGAATCTTTGCTCATTTATTGCACCACTCCCCATTCTGGCAGTTTTTAGGGTTAGGGCTGAGGTGGCTTAATCTTAGCCACTCTTTTGATTGTAATCTTAGCCATCCATTGGACTGGGCTATCTATAAAAGGGGGGAGTCCCCCTCATTTGTAATTCATTAGAATTAGAAGTAGAGATTAGAGATTAGAATTGAGATTTGAAGAGACACTAGAGAGTAGGCATTTTGATAGCATAGTGTGGAGAAGAAGGAAAGTTTTCCCTTTGAAAACTTTTTGTAGAGATTGTTGTGTAAAACTTTCATGATAATAGATCTTTTCATTGATGGTGGAATTCATCTTTGTCATGGATAGCTAGCAAGGTCTCTTCATCCTTTCGGATCCAAGTAGCATAAAGTAGCATAATTTTCATTTCATGCAAGTAGTTTACTTTGGATGTGTGGTGTTTTATTGAGGTAGCTTCATTTCATTCCATACCACTAGCAACTTGTTGATGACAAGTTCGCCTTGTGTGGTCGACTGGAAATTATCTTGAGTTTAACTTCGATTGTGACTTGTATACTTATATGCGTCATCCTGATGGTATATGTATGCTAAATTGTAATCTGAATATCTTTTGCTATCCCTTTGAAGATTGCACCAATTTTGCTGAACCTGTCCAACGTGAGGCTAGGTGAAATTCGGTCGAAGTCTGCTGAAATCGAGCTCCACATATCTTGCATTTAGGATAGAATTTAGAACCATCTCTCCCTTATACTCATTTGTTAGAAATTTTGTCATTGATGTCAAGAAGAAACTTAATCAACCGATCAAAATTATAGATTAATAAGGGAAGACAGAGATCAGTAAACAATAAATCATCTGTACTCAGAGTAAGCAAGCAATACACTTTTTCTGAGTATAAAGGCAGATAGAAGAGACCAGAAATAAAGGTCTGTGAACAGAGAATTGAATGAGGGAATATCATGAGACTTAAGCACAGATTTATGAAGAGCAAATAAAGAGATAAAAGCACAGAGATATAAACAACAAATAAGGGAGAAACAGGAGGAGTATGTCCTGAGCATAGCAGCAGAAATATTAATATGATATACTCAGATTTAATATGTGGGAAGTTGGCTCAAGAAGAGATAAATGAAGACGAATGGTAAATCAATAAGGTTAAAGATAAAAGAGTAGTTGGCAGAATTCTGATCAGAAACTTCGATGGATCTATTTGAAGCTTTTGGTGAGTATAATGAAGATTAAAATTAAAATTAAAAAATACAGTTTCAGATCGATGGTCATAGAAGTTAATTGCTGAAAATATAATAAATAGAGTTTATGTTCTAACGAATGTTTAAAGAAGAAAGCTCTTAAAAGATACGTGGAGTATTAAAAGACGCAAAATCCTTGAGAATACGAATGAAGTCTTAAGCAAAAGATCTTTTGAATAAGACACGTGGAATATCAAAAGACGCATGGAATGTTATTAATCGTATTTCTATTCTTTGACCGAAGTTTATTCTGGAAAGATTATATTATAAACGAGTTGTTTTCTTTTGACATATAAAAGCTCGTATATTTTTAAAAGAAAAGAGAAGACGTCTTTTACTGCGAACTAATTATCTTTCTGAAGGCGCGAATCAAGAAAAATTAAGAGACGTGTCTCTCAAAAATTTACGAATCTTGAAAGGACATGAAATTCTTTTTGAAAACAAAGGACGGTCTTCAAAAGACATCATCTTTCTCATCGAAAAGTAATCATTGATACAGCTGTTCAAAATCCAAGGGACGCACTTAGTAAAACAAACCTTTTTTTAAATTACATGGTCTGGCTGAAGAGGCGCGATACTTGCTGAAGAGATCTTTTTAGAGGCGCTAAAAACAAACAATTATATGAAAAATAATCAAAGGAAAATCTCTTTGTTGGCGGCTGAATCAATGTATGACCATTGTCTTACATTTAATTAATAACAATAAAGAGAAGACAAAAGCTAACAATTGTTTTTGAAGAGGCAGATAAAAAAGGATGCAGATTCAGTTGTGATTTTTCATGAAAAGGTGTGAGATCTTTTGGTTATCATACATATGTGTTATCCATATCATTTGTGCTGTGTGGTTGTGAAGTTCAAGAAGTCAAAGTTCAGAAGCTACCTTCTTGTGTGGGCTGAGTGTGAGAGTTTACATCACAAAGGCAGATTAAGAGGATTGGCTGCGTGCAGGTCTGATTGGCTTCATTTGATTCATCCATCAAGTCAAGGTGTGGTGCCTTGCATTAGGGGTTGGTGCTCCTTGTAGGTAGGTGCCTACTAAATTGTAAAAGGTTAGGGTGTTCCTTGTAGATCATATTCTACCAAATCATCCCTCTTGTAAATTGAGTAGGTTGGTACCTACTCACTTAAAATATTCAATAAAGCTGGATCAACTTGTGTAAATTGGGTCATATGATAAAGTTGATTATAACAAGTTTTGAAAAGTTTAATATTTGAAAGTTTGTGTTGATTTACTGATTCACCCCCCCCTCTCAGTAAATCTTTTGTGCTCTTCATCATTTACTTTCGGTTCATCTTTGGTTAGTTTTAGGAAAAAGTACTTATTGCTAAATCATCCGCATTATACAAATCCCTTCCAATCATCCATTTACCGTTAACTGCAAGAATCTTGAACAATTGTGTAAGTCCCCTCGTGAAAACAGCAATTCACATCAAACCAACTGAGGGTATTCTAAGTATTTCGGAACCTTGGAGTTGAACGTGCGAACTTTCTTGCAATCTTAGTGCACGGAATACTTTGATCAAGAGAGAATGGAGTAGCCTTCGGACAACTTTGTTCTGCTGATTGGTGCGGTCACAAAAATCACATCAACAGGTCTTAATACAATGCTGCTACAAAGAACTCTAACCAAGAATGTGTCTGAGATGGACGAACATATGGTCAGAGGATCCCTACCACTACAAGTGCTGAAAGCAAACTCAACACCAAGTATATGCTACCCAATTCCAGAATGGAAATGAGGCGACCATATAGCGGAGATATATAGAAATACAAATGCAACTTCAGAATGTAAAGTAAGATTAAGAGAAATGCTGACAGTACTACTGTTCAGCTTACAATGAGATATAGAATGCCTGCAAGATCAAGGATTAGAGCTCTTCAAATTGCTGCAACAACAAAGGTGTCTTTCACAAAGCCTTTTATGAATTCCTAACACCACTCCATGAAGAAAATGCAGATTTCTCAAATCTGATATGACAAACCAGCATGTTAATATGCAAAACCAGCACCCCTTAGACTCACCAAAATGCACTTTTCTCACTCATTACTAACTCTATTGACTTGAAATCAAATGCATAGCACCCTTAAGAAGAAGGCGACCAAGCTTGGACCACAAAACCTCACCAAAACCTTAAACCTTTTTTTTTGACACAAATCCCAAGAACATCAAATGGTACGACCCTGCAAGAGGGGTGATTTTCGTCTAATAAATTCAAAGCTTCATCAAAAAATCTAAGACTTGTCAAATAGGGGCGCCCTTACCAAGGAAACACATTGGGTCAATACCCAGAAGAAGATTAATTTTATTTTCAAATCTGCAATTGAAACTCACTTACAGCCAAGATAATCAGCAACTCTAGAAAATTACTAATATGCAAGAAACAACACTATTAAAGCAAACCCAAGCTACAATGCAAACCTCACTACAAAATCCTCAAAATAACAAGCAAACTTCACTAGATGCTACCTCTCAAGCACGAAGTTGAGCCAAGCTAGGAGGCATTCATTCCTCGAAGCAATCCCAGCACCATTCCGGCAGCATAACAATACTTCAGACATAAGATGAGAAATGAAGAGCAACAGCCTCCTTATATAGACTTGAGAAGGCTCTCTAGAAACTTCTAGAAGATGCACCCTAAAAGCACATGAAGACAACTTTAATTTATTTCCCCTTCCTCCAGGATAGGCGTCCAAGTCAAGGAGAATTAATTCTTTTTTTAATAAAATAAAACTCTTCATCAAAGTTGGCGTCCCTCTTAAGCATCTCATAATTTTAGCTTGGGAATTATTTAAATTATCTCTTGATGAGATAATCACCCTTGAAGTCCCCCTTTTAAAACAACTTAAAGTTGCAATGCTAAGCCAAGGGGTTATAATATTAAAATATAACATTATAATATGAAAATAACTTATCTCTCCATAAAAAATGCACCAAAATGCCAACAACATCAATACCAACTGAACTGCCAGAAGGAGAGAATCAACTGAACTGAAACCAGCCTATCCACTGCCAAAAATAGAATTTACTAAAAATAGTAAATTCTGAGAGTTACCCGGATCGAAACGCATGCGCCACCATTGCGAAGCTTTCTGAAAACCCAGAAAGAATCCGCAATCCAAAATCCCAAACTCCAGGATGTAGCCGTCATAACTTACTAAAAATAGTAGGTCTGGAAAGGTTGCTCGACGCAGTTGCAAGTCATACCTCTGTGAAGCTTTCTGAAAACCCAGAAGGAATCCAGAATCCAAACACCCAAACTCCAACAAGCAAAACCCTGAATCTTCAAAAGAACCCACCAAACAGTCGGGAACCCTAATTCTGCCTCTAACCAGCCGACAACGCACCGGGAAAAGGCCATCAGTCACTGAAAAGTGTAGAGCTAAAAATAGGGACATTACATTGTACTACAGGGGCTTCATTTGGTGTGTTGTTGCAGGAGATTGTTGTTGATTTCTATGTTTTTGACTCATAGTTTGTAATCAAACTTTTTCCTGTTGTTAGCAGCATATTCATGGTTTATTTTTTTGTTGTGATCAGATCCATATCATATATATTTCAGTTATATTCTTATATTCAAATTCTGGAGAGTTTTTGTGCAAATCTATTGGGGTTTTGGGTGTATTTTTGAGTGCCAGATTGGTGGCAATTGTGCATATTGCAAGGTCAGATCTGTAAACTGTCCAAAGTGCCTTTTTATAGGCTGTTATATTGCCAAAATTTCTGTAGAAACTTTATATGGTGCTGCAATAAAAATCTGGAGTGTTTGTGGCTTCATTGGTGCAATTTTCAGCATACCCGATTTCACTGTTTTCCCTTGTTTGCAAATTGAACCATAGAAATTGTTTAAAGGACTTAAAATCTTATTGAAAATTTTCACAAGGGATATTACAGCAGCTCACTTTGGCTAGACAATTTATTAAACATGAAGAGTGCTTTCCTCACTAGATATTTGGAGGAAGAAGTATACAAGTATTGACCATAGGGTTTTCAAGTTGCAAGCAAGGAGAATCTTGTATGCCAATTGAAGAAAGTTATATATGGCCCTAAACAGGCACCTAGGGCATGCTACATCAAAATTGATAGGTACTTGGATGAATAGGGGTTTTAGTGGAGTCCCTTAGATTCCAATCTATATGTCAAAAGTATAGGTAGTGATCTCATTGTATTGGTCATATATGTAGATGACATCATTATCATAGGCAGTGAGGCATGTACTATTGAACATATCAAATCCAATATGAGTGCAACGTTTGACATGATTAATCTAGGCCTCCTACAATATTGCCTAGGTTAGAAGTTTGGAAAATAGGTGACAATATTATTGTTTCATAAACCAAACATGCTAGGAATTTGCTTACTAAATTTAGAGTGAGATTGCAAAATTTTGTCCTCACCTATGGAGAAAGGGCTGAAGCTTTCAGCCAACACTAACTCTCAAATAGTTAATCAGTCAACCTACAAGCAACTAGTGGGGATTTTAATATATCTTATAACTTGTAGATTTGATTTGAGCTATGTTGTGAGTTTCATTTTGTGACTCATGACAACACCAAAGAGAGAACATTGGACTACAATGAAGAGGGTGTTGAGATGTGTGAAAGGGGCGCTTGACTTTGGCATTTCTTACAACATAAGAAAAGATCTGAGGCTGTCTGGGTTTACAGATTTAGATTGGGCAAGTTTTGTGGATGATAGAAAATCCACTTTTGATATGTTTTCAGCCTTGACATGGGTGCAATCACATGGATCAGCAAGAAGCAGCATGTTGTAGCTCTTTCCTTGATTGAAGCAAAATATTGAGTAGTGAAAGGAGTGTGTGAGGCAATTTTTCTCAAAAGGATGCTTTTAGATATGAAGATGCTAGAAACAATGCCTACAACCTTGTTCTATGACAACAAATGAGGGAACTTGCCAAGAATCCAATCTTCCATGAGCATACCAAATATGTGGAAATACATTGTCACTTCATTAGACAACTTGTAGAAGATGGATCTATTTTGCTATAGTATTGTCCAATAGAGGACCAAATGGAAAATTGTAGACATTCTCACCAAGTTTGGGTCCAAACAAATTTGGAAAATTTCAGGATAAGCCTGGTGAAGTTAGTAGATTGACCATGCAAAATACAAATTGTTTACGGTAATTGTAAGTTGCGAATGGGTGGATAGGTTGGTTATGGTAAGGGTTTAGGCTTGATAAGGGTTGTGGGGGGGTGGCGACTTTTATTCTTTAAAGAAAATCATTGTATTTTTTTAACCTAAAAACATCTGGGGATGTTTGGATGTCTCAAGAATAATTGAGGGATGACACAAATAGCCCCTATTGTCCTAGAGATAGCTAGACATGTGGGGCCTTCAAAAGGAGCATTGTAAGAACATGCCCCTAAAAGTCTTGGGGTTGGGAGACTAGTTAGGCCACACCTTTGTGTCCCAAAAATGTCTTCGAGGACAAATATGCAAGGTTTGGGGGGAGAGGACAACTCTTGGAGTAATATTTGTTCTAATTGCAATATCTTATGCTTTTTCTGGATAGATTTTGTAATCCATTTTATTTTATATCTGATGGGCAGAAATTAGAATGATTATAGATGTATAATTCACTTCATAATAGGGTTAGTTATGTTATCATCTTTAGTTGTACTTTGTTAGCAATTTAATCCGTCTTTTGAAAGAAAACACAAAATGGAATAGTAAGTTTCTTTAAATTTGGAGGGGAAGATCCCTTAAATATAAATTAACTTTAACCTAAGCTAAATTGATCCTAGACTAAAAGCTATAGACAATATATACAAATATGCACACTATAAAAGATTCACCAAGTGGGGTTTGCATAAATGAAAATGACCACTTGCCTACATTTTTGCCTTAGATACATGCAACAGGCTGTTAACAGTCATGCTTTGCAAACAAGATTTCTAGATATTGAAAGAAAAATAATTGCTAATCTAAACACACTCAAATGACACCTTTAGGTTGAATGAATTAGAGACTAGCCATTCAATGCAAACAAGATTATGAATGAATAAAACTCATAATTTCAAAAAATAAATAGCTAAGTTGTATTCAAAGCCACAACTCAGATGACATGTGTCATCAATACAAAGCTTGACTTGCTGAAATCTACTTTCAATTCACTCTATGAAATTATCAACATAATTAATGAAGACACAAAATAACCAACTTCAACAACAAATTCTGCAGCATAATAGTGGTGTTAACTATCCACTTTGGTTTATATGTTCAAAACATTTGTTTATAGGTTACAAATGTCCAATCTTTGGGACTGAAAAATAATCTTATTTTATCCCAAAAACAAGCTTTAAAGCAAAACACTTAAATGCTGCCTAAAAATTGGAAAGAAAGAAACTTAAAAGTAAATGTAATCTTAAACAACTGAATAAAATAACAAACGAATCAAAGGAACCTAAAATTAGGCCCTCAGTCTCTCTTTGAAATAGAATATGATTGGAAATAGCTACTACTAGATGTAGCTATTGCTAAAAATAGTAATTTTCACATGGTCATCCCAATGCAAGTCTTTGTTATGAAATTGGTTAATCCTCTGATGAATACTGAAACCCTAACCACCATGAGTTTTTAGACAACTCCCTCAATTTGAATTGATGACTCAAGTCAATCTTTTGGTGATGCATTTGTAAACTAAGAAATTCTTCCTAGGGTTTTGAAAACATTTGCAAACCACAGAGAATTCAGCAATCCATTCTAAAACGCAAACCCTAGGTGGCTGGAATGACCTGCTGCTCTTCCTCCTCAAATGGGTGAAACTTGCCCTAAAACACTAGGGTTTTGATCACATAATGAAGTATGAAACCCTTGCAAGTGCTTTTATGAAAAAAACCACAAAATACCAGAGAAACAATATTCCAATTTGTAGCAAAGGTGAAAGAAAGTTTGCTGATCATGCCACATTGAAACCCTAACCACCAACTGCCCTGCAAATTCTACTTTTCAAACTGTCAATCCATTGATATTTTAATGGAAACAAGGATATATTAAAAGATTTGGAAATTGTCATCATCCAAGCAAGAAAATACTTACACATGCAACTAAAATAGGCCTTTTGCTGCTGCCAAAGGTTGGAAATCTGCTGAAACTAAGTCAAGCACTTGACAAGAGAGTATTTGTCACTCAAAATACTTTCTAGGCACTTTTATGTCCGATTTACTACTTGAAACTGCATTTCATTACCCAAGCACACCTATGAGGTGTTTTAGCCACTAATATGTGGCTGGGTGGAACTTTTCATTGACATAGCCTAAGCGGAGGTTTTTAAATGTTTAGCCATGAAACATGTGTGCTGGAGAAGTTCTTTAGTGGTCTAATCAGTTCTAATGTGAGCCTAGGCTGAGATAGGCAATGACTTAAACATGGTGAAACTTTCCTTCACATGAGCCAAGGAGTTTATACACTTAAGCCAACTTTTCAGATGATGGGTGGAAGTTATAGATGATTGATCCATCACTGGTCTGTGCCCAAAGGGTTACTGCCACTTTCCTGTCACTAGGTGGAATTTTTGTATGGCTTTGCCACCCTCAAATGTGCACCTAGGTTCTTGAGTGAAGGAGCAGAGCTTTATGTCACTTAAACCATGTTTTGATTTGGGTCGAATTCTTCTCCACTTATGCAATTCTGGGAAAAACTTTTGATCACTCATGCCACCTTCTAAAAACATGGTGAAATTTAGGTGGAATTTTCCTCCACTTAAGCCAATTTTGCAAACTTGGGCATATATTTAACACAGTGGAGCCATTAAAATGTGTGCTCAAGCCATGTTTGCCAATATTCATTCACTAAAAGTGGAACTTTATGGCACTTATGCCACTTTTGCTCTCTTGGGGAGAAACTTTGACTAGTTAAGCCACTCTAGGCTCACACCCAAGCTATGTTTGCTACTTTTCATTATAACTGCTAGGTAGAAATCTTACTTGACTAAGGTGGAGTTTTGGAACCATCATGTCACTTTTCCAACCATTGCTAGGCAGAACTTTGAGTCACACTTGCCAAGGAAGAGAAGACAACTAACCATCTTTCCATTCCTTCTTTTTGCCCATGTGAATGGCATCATCTTGAATGTTTTCATTATTTTATATCAAACAGCTGCAACCTCCATCAACCTGGAAAAGTTGTTAGCTGACAAACAAACACTATGACATGACAGCCTTACAAATGACCTAGGAGGGCAGCTAACTGAATTGGGTCTACCCACAATGATGATAAATTTTGACAACAAATGGAAAAAGGGAATTATGCAATTGAGTCTGGCAGGGGTACAATATACTTCTTGTAGTGTTTTGAAGCTGTTGATATAATTATTTTATGATTTTACATCTTTTGCACTATTGTCCCTTAGCCCAATCTAATCTAGAACTTGGGTATTGTAATAACTTTCTCTAAGCTTTATCATAATTTTCTGCCTTTATAAAAGAAAATGGTCATGTAAACAAACATTTCTTTTTTCTTTCCATGATCTTTTTTTCCCCCACCCCGCACCCCCCCATCTTAGGGCTATACCTATCAAGACTTGTTCCAAGATGTAATGAAATCAACACACATTATGAGAGAAGATTTAAAAAAACAGAACAAAAATATTAGAGATGATATCCATGGAAATAAAGAATATAGATAGAACTCATTGCAGTTTAGTTGGTTAGATTGTTAAGGGATAAGGTTTAGTCTATTTTAGATGTAACATTTGTAGAGGTGAAATTTGCATACCCATGCCAATTTCCATTTAGTTTTGGGCCCATTTTGAGAGCATGTCTTAATATGATTAAATAGTGACATGTGGTGCATTTTGCATTAAGTTTGGCTCTGCCACTGATCTGTATCCATCCTAACTTACCTTCACACACATCCCTGTACATGCAGCCTTATCACTGCTTTATCTGCATCAATTCCCACACATTCCTCTCATTTACTAGCCCATACTTCCACACATCCATTCCTGATCCTTAGATCTGGCATCCCCTGTCCTGTCTCATTTTTGTGATGCATGGGTTGATCTGACATGGCATGGATCTGACCCAGAATTCAAAATTTTCAAATTCAAATTGCTGACTCCCACCCTTGTAGCTGTTGGGAGCTTATTTGGTATATGTTTGTGTGTTGATTTGTTATGTCATGCTTTTTAAAGACATTTGTTTGAGCATTAACTGATCATCCAAGAATCATCTGATCATATCTTATAATCATTTGAAATCCTAGAGCATTAAAAAAGCATCCAATAGGTATGTATTGACATGGTGCACTAAAAAGAGCAATATTTGCATCAGAATTTGCACCCTAGATCATTTACATGCTTGCTATCTACCAACACTTTCAAGACTGTAAAGCTAATCATTCTAGGCAGTCGATTGAGGATAATGTGAACTCTTGCAATTCAGCATTCTCCCCAAGGAATTTCTAAATACTACCAGTCCTTAAGCATCAATAGGCAACAAAGATTGGAGTGAATTGAGTAGCAAAAGTGCATATTTTGCTAGATTAGATCCGCAAGTTACAGATCAGATTGGTGTGGCATGAAATTGATTCATAGCCATGCAATCAACCCACAATGAGTTACAGGTCTGTGTGGAATCCAATGACAGTCAGCACTCCAAGTTCATCATTTTTCTATTCATGGAAAATCAATTCTGTAGATCATCAACATTGATAATGCATCCTCAGATCAAGATCCAAGTATGCCTATCCTTTGCATTCAATTTCCTAAAATAACATTCATTATTCTTACAAACATATAAAACAATGTGAAGGCTATAGGTAGATTTGTTATAGGAATTTTTAGATTGTTTTGTGCTTATGTAGAAATTAGCTGGTTTTATATTGCATTGCAATGAAGCCAAGATTATAATATTGGATTGCTTCGTAATGAAGCAAAAATTAATAACTCTTAGCAAATTAATATGACAATCCATATTGTAATAAGGACATGACTTTTTGGAATGAGATTATGTCATTTGCTCTAAGTTGAAGATTGGTTGTCTTCAAAATTGGGGGCAGCTAAATTGTGAGCTAGGGGCTGTTCTATTTATTGGTCATAATGATAGCAGGTGTTTAGGAAGTAATCATGTTAAAAAAGTTTCCCATAAATCTGTTTCTTTTCATTTCCATGTCTTGGAATTCAAAAGACAGATTTCTCTTCCAACTTCACCTTCATTGATAAAAAAGGAGACCGGCATCATCTCTAGTTATGGATTCTCTATCAGATAGTCTATCTGCTACACTTAATCCTCCTATTATGTCTTTCTGGTCTTCTACATTCCCATTACAGCCATTCATAGTCACCATTCATGAAACATTTCTAAGCATGAGAAGTTGATCTGTAGGGAGGATTCTTCTCAAGAAATAACACAGGATGTACAAGAGAATGACCAATGACCAATATGAGGACCACATAGAGAAATAAAAGAAACCAAATATGTCAACAGAAGCACTTCTTGACAACAAAAAAACACATATTTGGTTTGTAGAATGCTAGTCTATTTGAATCACACCGAATTTAGGAGCCATGCAGAGTAAATAACAACATTCTCAGTTTGTCAGAATTGCATTTGACAGTCAGACTGAGAAGAATCTCTGAAGATACCTTGGATATCACAGATCCAGAGAACAGGATCACATGCTAGGGTACCAGTTTATTGTCTGTCTCTTAGAAGTTAGTGCTCAAGAGAATGCAACTATATTTAAACAATTTGTGAGTATCATTAGAGGGGATCATAAAAAGTTCTTACAATCAAAAGAACATTGTCTTGTCTAGATGGCAACTATTCTGAAATAAATCAGATAATGATATAGAAGGTTGTAACTATGAAGGAAGTAAACTATAGCTTTGACCACTGAGGAGAATAATTTGTTAGATATGACTATCAAACATCTGGTTGTATGGGGAATGCTGGAGACTGGAAATCAAAGGAGTGATGTATTCAAAAGAAAAAGCCGACATCCAGGCTATTAATAAGTTGTCAATAAATCACTTGATTTTGATTTTACAAAGGAATCATGATCTCTGGCATGATCTCATTACATGATCTTACTCTGTTTTGCCCACTGATGTTGTTGCATCTCTTGATTATTCTGGCCATAGGACACTTCAATATTTGTTTATTCTGCAATAAAATTTCTTGTTCAAATTAAGAAAATGCATTGTCAATTTCTCGGTTTGTTTATCTTAGTAGTTATAAAATGGCGACTCTTTTCTTTTAGAAAAGCTCGCACAGTAGTTTATGTGGGTTGGTGCTGTTTTCTTAGAGTGTAAAAGTACCTTTCCTACATTGTCTTTTTTCTGAAATTCTTGGTATGTACTATATACTATGTATACATCGAGATGAATTTTAATTATATTGTTTCTCAGGGTCTGAAATCAACTAAACGAGATGCATATGGTCGGCTTGTGTTGGGTGACATTATTACAGCTGTGAATGGGAAGAAAGTCAGCAATGGAAGTGATCTCTACAGAATTCTTGACCAGTGTAAAGTTGGTGATGTGGTGAGTTATAGAATCAGCATTTATGTGTTTGGACAATTCTTTGTTTTATACTACATTTTTTTTTTCTGGTACAAGTGAATCAACATCTTCTGAACCTTGTGCTATTTATGATTTCATTGTATGGTCTTGAAGGGCATATTGCTAGACTGAATCAACACTTAACTTTGGTTTCATTCAAACATCTTGAAGGAAATGGGTTTGGAATATGTCCTGTTTGTGATGTGCTGATATGATGAAATGCAGATTCTTCTATAAAAACATGACTGCAGGTTGATATCAGTTTGTCTTTACCAAAAAGATCATTTGTCTATGCTTGAAAAGGCTTTCTTTTTTCAGTCCTCTTAACATGCTTGTTGAAATCTATGTTTATTTGTCAGATTAGGCCCTATGGAGATTTATAAATTTTAACCGAATCATTTACCAATGTTTGTTCATGTGCGCAAGATACAAGATTTTAGTAGTTTTTTATTTTACTGTTGGTGATGAGCCCATGAGAATGCTATTTGTGCACATTTTACTAAAAATTAAGAGACAGTTATACGGCATCAATTTTTATTCTTATGCCTGCAATTATACTTAAAAAGATTTAAGAACACTATCATACTACTATATCTATGTTAGGATTAATGTTCAATCTGAGATTTCACATGGGGGTTCTATGGTGTATCATGAAGAATATTTGATCACCTTTTTTCATTATTTACTCTGCATGATCAGGTAACAGTGGAAGTTTTACGTGGAGACCAAAAAGAGAAAGTTCCAGTTACTCTGGAGCCAAAAGTTGAAGAGATCAAATCCACCTAAAGACTAAGTGATGTGTTGCTTGTGGGGGCAAGCCTTAATGTTGTACTAGTCACTATTTTCAGTGTACTCTTGTCAATGCACGAAGAATATGTAAAATTGAGAAACTGTAAATGTGCATTATCTTTTGTGTTTTAAACATAAGGGACCTAAATCTTGTCAGTAGAAAAGGGGAAATTTGAGATTCCATATCTCACCACTTTTTCAGCATTGACACTAGTGATGGGCATTTCATCATTTGTACTGAAAGCTGATATATATTTTGTATACCTCAGATTTCGGTATGAGAAGAATGAGTAATGATAATTTTTTATTATGCAACTATTACCAATCAGTCTTCTGTTGAAAGTTACATCCAATCTTTGTCGAATTTTTTTTATGGATTTCAATTTTTATTTCTTCCCTTAAACAATGTGTTCCACCTAATGTAAATATGAATTATAATATTGTAAAAACATGCCTGAAAATAAGGCAATGCAATCAATCAATGAAATAAGAAAGGATAGGGACTGTTGATTGCTGTAACTCAATGAATGGCATATTCCTATTGTACTCATATATTGTATCAGATGACACATGGTGAATGAGGGAACAAAAAGAATAAATTTGGATGGTCTTTGTAACCCTAAACTCAAATCGGCTTGAAAATTAGTAGTAAGGACCTCATGAAGGAAGAAAAGTTAAAACTGGTAAATGGACAGAAATGAACAAAATGAGAGCATAAGGACTTAAATAGAAAAAGGCGGGTGCGGGTATGGTGAGGATAGAAAAAAAAATGGTCCCTAGTAGCACTGGGAATAGCTTTGGCTACTTAACGTCTTTGTCTGTTTTCAACTGATTAAACAATGGAGGATAGAAAATTTGCTGCAAGTAGATATATGTGGTAGGTGTACTCGCCATTATCTGTCTTTTTCAGTAATCTTCAAAAGCAAGAGGCACTAATGAAAAGCCTTATCCATGTCATATAAACAAGTATTAATAAAAGATGAGGCAAAGTTGGTTGATTGCAAAGAGTTGTAATCGTCCATGAAATGACCAATCAATTGAGCATTTGACTGATTCTGAATGTGTTCAAAGCATACAGATTTCATTTGTTATTTAATGAGAGTTGTATATGGTGCCAGATGGAGTGGGAGTTTAGGAGTTTATTGCTGATGGGTATCAGAATTTCATTCTGGCAAAGCTTCTCTTGGGCGTGTGTTTAATAGACGATCTGGTTACATGGGTTAACATCTGTCCATGTATCCACACAAATTTTCATTTGGGGAGGCCTCATATGCACCATTTTTTATGTAGATGTCCTTTTGATATATGATCATGTTAGACAAAATCAAATCAAGACCTTGGTCAATGTAACAAAAGGGAATTTCAATGTAACTATAGAACCCATCAAACCATACAAGTTTCACCTCTATGAAAAGATTTAGCTAAAATGAACTTGCATGTTAGGATGGTTCCCATATTTGTTCCCCGCCAGTTTCACCCGAATATAGTCTTTATAGCGCTCTAATTTTTTCACTGTAAATAGTTGCCTGTTTTGAGGATGTCAAATACCATAGAAGTATGAAATTGAGATAGTTCCTACTGACGCTTAACTAGATAAAATTGCTAACCACATTGCACTCACAGTCGAATATCTATACAGATTCTTGAACCGCGTGTATCCTCACCTTACTCCTCTTCCTTTTTAGCCTGTCTAAGTCTGCAATTTTACCATTTTTCTCTTGCTCTCTAATCCTGATGATGGATCACAGAGTGTGATGGAAACATTGATGAAAAAATTTCTACACAATTGAATCCAGAAAATACACAGCACTATACAGATTCTCACGGGAATTGACGATTGCAAGAGTGTAACCTCTCGTGGAACTGTTGTAGGTAATCTGGTAATGCCCTTAATATTACCTCCAAAATTCATTTTCTCTTCCACTAAACTCAGTTTATTTTAAAAGCTTAGGGTTGTATATATGTCATCCCATTATATATAGGTTTATTCGTAAGTTTAGGGGAAAATAGCACCTCTATTTAAATTATAATTATAAATCATTTTAATATCAGGATGATTTTAGATAAATTAAGTAAATTATAATTATACATATTTTTTAATTGAGGATAAAAAGTTGGGTCTCATTTTATTTAATGTGAGAAATAAATAGAAAATGCACTTAGCTCTTAATTTGATGAAGAAAATATTGTCAGAAACAGATTTGCCATTCCATTTGTCAAATGATGACATCAAAACAATAATTTTTTTTTTTTGTTTTTTTGTCATAAGTTCAAGGTTATGCTTGTAGATATGATTTTGCATGAGTTGAAGGAATCTTTAAATTTGCAGAAATGAACTTAATGTGTAGATTTGAACTTCACATGTAGAAATGATCTGATAAAAAAATGATAATTAGAATTTGCTCACCTCATCTTGTTATACACATATGTAAAGAGGGATAGACACCATTTGAGAACTTGTTAGACAATGATTTGTTCTCTTTTGATCAAGCCTATAGGTGAGCTAATTCAACAAAGAACAAGATTGAAGATAGTTGGTAGTTATGTATTGTGCCCCTAGGATGTTGATGTTAAAAGATCATGCTTTTGATGGTCATAGATGTATGCATGATGTAATCATGAATAGAGTCTAGTGAAAATAGTTTGTTCATAAGAAAAAAACCAACAAAAGTATACAACATAAATAAATTTAGAAGATAATTGAAATGTTGCAAATTGTGGAGAATATCATTCAAGTCTCAACAATAAGAATAAATGCCACTTTCAAATGTTCTACATAGTATGCCACTACAAGGTTCAAGAACAAGAATGCTTGTTACAACCTTACATACCAATAGGCTATGTGCCCATTATAATAATTGGACACTTAAAGTTTGTTCCAAAGAGCTTTCTATCTTATTTATAGGGATCCCCACTAATGATAAATTATTGTCAAATGAAGAGTTATGAATTTTCTCCCATAACCTTTCTTGGGACCAACTAAAAGTGTTCTAGTCACCAATATTCAAGTTCAACATGAAAACCAAAAGACCCTTACATGTTACAATCTATCAATTGGAGGACATGTGTTTAGTGAGATCTATGTAGTGAAGCTTGATGCAGTTCCAATTACAAATCTCCTTGGGACTAACAGGCTTGGAAATCTTTTTAAATGCTATCACGAGACTTGAATGCTTGTGTATTCAAGTAGGTCTTCCTTAGAAACTCAAAACACACTAAGATGGTGACTTGGGCATTAAAATGTCTTTGTAGTGGGAACTATTTTATGTGGTGAAAATCTAATAACTAAAAAAATGCTAGAAACCTAAAAAAGGTGAAATAAAAAAAATTTGGGTGATGCAAGATTGTTCAACCCCTAAGATGCTCTTGCACCAATGCAAATGTTATGGGTGGTTCTACAATAGTGTGCCCCACTTGTTGGTCAAAGTAGGACATTGAAATCAACATTTTAAACTTAATTTCCACTTTTTGACACCTATAGCAACCAAATCATTAAGAATTTCAAGATGATGTGAACTAGTTATTTTTGATATTTTGTGTAGATTTTTTTAAAAAAATAAGAAATAATTTGTGATTTTTTACATAACTTTTAATACTTGTTTTTTCTATAGTTAATACTATTTTTAAAAAGTGGCGTTACTTCCATAGA
Source organism: Sequoia sempervirens (assembly GCA_007258455.2). NCBI lineage: Eukaryota > Viridiplantae > Streptophyta > Pinopsida > Cupressales > Cupressaceae > Sequoia > Sequoia sempervirens. The sequence continues at coordinate 84,694 of VDFB02311641.1, forward strand.
GCACAATTTTTTTTATAGAAAGGATAAAATAAAAAAAATTAAAAGATAGGTTCACAACACTAATATCTAGTGTGCAGAGATTTTTCATAATTGTTTGTTGCATATTTTTTTAAAATTTTGAAGCGAGATTAAATATAATTTAGACATAATTTACTTCCATAGAGCATAAATTTTTATTTATATATCTGAATTAACTTTTTCTTTTCTTTTTGAAATAACGACATCAATATCTAATGTACAAATATTTTTAATCTATTTTACTATTTTTCATGTAGTGTAGAACAAAGACCTTGATGATTGCTGAAAAACATATGTTAATTCACAAATAGAAAATAATATAATAATCAAACTAAATATATTCAAAATTATATTTGTTGGAAAACTTATTTTGAGTCTATGATCCTGTGAATTATCTTGTTATATTGATTCCATTTGTTGGTCCAACCTAAGGTTGAAAATTAAAAAAAAAGTTTCAATGAGTAGCATTGGTTAAACATTGAAAATTGAGCATAATCAAAATTGTTAAAACTTACTACAATTGAAAAACTAAAAGGGGGTAGGGTAAAAGATTCCAACTAAGTAGAAAGTAGTAGAGCTTTGACCAACCACAAATGGAGTCCAACTAAGGGGAGAAGTACCCTAATAATGCAAAAAATGGTGCTAAAATACTTCAACCATGTTTAGAAAAGATTATTACTACAAATAAAGTGATAGGGCCTTTGACTATGTGGAAAAAGTGATAATCCATTTGGAAATGATGATGAAGATCCTTTTAGTATAGTTAGTATAAAATAATTTTGTAATGTGTGAATTTGTTTGTATCAAATCATGCATTATAAATACTTGTTATCTTATTGGTAGGAGGAAGTTATTAGTAGTTGTTTATGGTTGTGTTCTATTTAACAATTGTCAAGTTCTTTAAACATGGTTCTCATAGTTAGGGAAAATAGTCTAATATTTGGATGATAATCCTTGTTCTACTTCTATGTAAGAAATTCAAATGAATAAAGATATGCTTATTTTACTCTATTTGGTATGCTTTGCTATTTATATTCATTTATGCAAGTTTATTAGATAAAGGGGTAAACATTGGTGTCATTACCTTAAATAAGCCAGGTTTGATTTAAGATATTAATACCCTTAAACCCCAACAAAGGTGGGAAGAGACCACAATGTGGTTAAGATGAAGAGATCAAACAAATATATAAGGTTGGTGGAGCAAAGAGAATGGATAAGATGACTATGGGAAGTAGCTAAAGAGACTCCATTTGTGCAAATTCAAATGTGAAGCTTGGAACAAAGTAGAAATAAGAGTTGGAGTACAAGTCAAAGTTGTAGCTAAGAGTGAAGACACCAAAATATTCAACTTGCTACAAACAACCATATGGAGAAAGAATGGGTTGAGATAGCTATACATCTTTACTTGAAGAAAAAAATATCAATCTTATAGACCAAGTTTAGTTGGAGGAGATAAATGAATCCCTTCAAAGTGAAATAAAGTTAGAGGGGTTTTTGATAAACAAAGATTGTGAATGATTGGAGAAATATTCAAGGAATCAAATAATTTTTCATGGAAGACTAAGTCAAGCCTATGACAATCAAATCAAAAGTTAGAGAAGGAATAAGAGATTTTGAAGGTGGAACTTGTTGGTTCTTTTTCTTGCTACCCTTGGTTCTAAGAGATATAACACAATACCTAGACCCAAGGATCAAATTGATCTACGTAAATATTTTCCTTATGATTGAACCAAAGACAAGAAAAAATATAATAAAAACAATTGGACCCAATATTTTGCACTTTGAGCTCCACAAGACTTAGGAGGGTAGTCTTAATGAGATTTGAAATAAGAATAAAATTATTTTATCGACAATGCTAAATGAATGAAACCATATCCAATTGGCACAATGCAATAAAACTAATTAACTATTATTAAAACATATTGTGTTGGTTTTATATTAATTTGTATTTGCATACCCTAAACATGTGAATAATTGAAAAATTCACGAGTGCATGAGTAAAGGATTTTATTGTGAGCAGGTTTAGGTATGATCCTTTATACCTAAAACCAATATTGTGAATTGATAATTTAGAGGAACAAATTTTCCATAATTCTAATCAATAAAAGGGATGATATATTTTGCAAGGTATTCAACATAAGCCTTTGTGTTGTTTATCTATGGGAAGATAATAAACCACCTATAACTTACACACTTGAAAGATGTTCATTGTTTGTATAGTTGAGTTACTAGATCTGATGCATTTTACCTAAAACTAGTGCCTAATCTTGTAGAAATAGAGTTAACCCAACATAAATGAAAAAATAATAAAATAACTCCAATTTAAATGATTCTAGATTATACCCTTCGATGTTGCTAGAGCTTTAAACCCCCTCAATAGCTTTGAAATTATTAATATGCATTCCATTCTTAGTTATCCTATCTCAACTTGCATACCCACATAATGGATTATAAATATTTTTTGACAATTCATAACAATTTTTTAATTGCATTCTATAAATGACAAACTAGCTAATCACAATCATAAATGCAACAAATGTGTACCTAGAAACTTTTCTAGGGTTTCTTGAAGTGTAAAAATTAAATTGGAGACAAACTGCCTAAAAAGAACCAGAAATATCTTACTATTGATTTACCAATAGACATTACCATACTATAATGATGGAATATAAAATTTGAATCAAACTATGTTTCATTTATTAGAGGGATTTACAATGATTCTTGCACACTAAAATTTGACATTTTCCTATATACATACCCAAATTGGTATAGAACCCGGTGCCATATTTTGAACTCATATACCAACCATTTAAAATTCCCAAAGATTCACTTTTATAACCAATGAAGAAACCTAGATTGGATCTAGATATGAAATCTAGCACATGCTGAGCTCTTTGATTCTACAATCGATGGGTAAAAGAATATGCCATAGGATCCTTTAAACTTTCCAATATCTCCCCATTTTCTGGTCATGTGGACTGAAAATGATTTTCACATTTTACTTGCATTTTTTGTGCAACTATTCATCACTATGATAAAAATATGTTTACAAGTGTGATTTCAACCCATACTTGAATAAAGTGGCTCCACATCAATTATCTTTTCACTTGCAAGTGAAAATCTATTTTAAATTATACATTTTTCACTTTAGAACTCTCTAGTTTCCTCTATAAATAGCCAACCATTTTCTCAAAGAGTTTACATGCACTATCATTAGCTTCCATACTAGTAAAACTTCATCCTAAATTTCTTTAGAATCCTCTATAGGCTAAATAATATATATCAAGATCATATTGTGTTGTCAATAGAACTAGTGAGAAGAGTTGAACAAAGTTTACAAGAAAATATTATAGAGCCCTACCTAAGTAGCACTAAAGGTTGTTCCTAGGCATTTTTCTTATTTACCATGCACTTTACGTCTCCATTGTCATTTTATCCCTCTTACATATGTTTACATTTGTTGCAAAGAATTTTTCTTTTTGTATGTTGGGAATTTTAAGTTACTACAAGGGTATTTTAAATTTGTGGGGCATTTGACAACTTTCAAAGGGAATTTCTAGCTGTAAGGCACTGCAATTTTATTTGGGTGCCATAAACCTTATTTGAGGAAAATTTTCTTCCTTTTAGGTGTCTAACTCTTTTCTTGGGTGTGTAAAATCCATGCTTGGGTGTTTTTATAGTGATGTGGTATTTAAAATCATATTGAAATGCTTTTGACCATGCTTGGGGCATTTTCTAGTGAAGGGGTGATTTAAAACCCTGTTAGGTCATTTTTATTGAGTGATGATAATTTTTAAACATGATAATATCAATATAATGTAGTTTATAATGTCAAAACTCATCCCCAAACCTACCTTTATGTACCAACATCATATTCCATTATTTTGATTAATGGGGAAAAATAGGTTTTGGAGGGACCTGAAACCCTTTACAAGTAGGATTTCAAGGGACCCGAAACCCTATCCAAAGAACATTGCAAAAAAAAAAAACTTAGGCAAACAACAGCCTAACAACAACACCCACACAAAGATAGACAAGAAAACACATGCTGAAAAGAAAAGTTTTTGAGGGGAACCTTAACCCCACTATAACTAGGATTTTATAGGGACCTTGAACCCTAACTACTAGCATAAACCACCTTAGTCAACCAGGCAATGACACAACCTGCAACAACCAATCCACAAAAAATCATCCACTTAAAATAGACAACACCGAGCCAATACAAAATAAGAATCTTAATGATATAGAACATCCACATCACCCAAATTGAATCTCTAGAGAATATCACATGAAATAGGGTAGCAAGAATCCCCTTGAAACACTTTCCAATCCAACAAACCAACTCCAACTCCACCTCTAAAGGAGAGTGCTCCCCTTTATTAGAGAGGATGATATGGATACCCTTTCCACCAGAACTAGAAATCTCCAACAACCTCGAACTCCAGCTCAATAGGAGTGGCTTCTACCTCAATTGGAACAATAGAAGAGGATACCAAAAAAGTGAGCTACCCACCACGTCCACAGCCCCCAACTCCACCTCAATTGAAGAAACTAATTGTAGCACCTAGAGGAAAGCTAATACACCAATATAAAAGGAAAACATATCATTCTTTAGCAGCCCAAGCATAAAAAATTTCAAGAAGAATATTTAATACATACCAGTCAATAGAACAAGGGTAGAATTTACTCCCTTTAAAATCATAAAATTATGGGTCTTCAAGATAAACATACAATACATACCAACCATCAACTAGATAAAAAAGACAAGGGTGGCCACCACACCCACATAAATCTCAAGCAAGGAAACCACAATCAAGTAGAAACATCTTTGCAAAAGAAATAAAACAAACCCCAACAATATGAAGAGCATTACATAACAGCTAGGATTTCGAAAGGCTACCACTAGCCTCAGCTTGGAGGAACAAAACTCTCCCATCCTATAAAAATAGGACACCACAGTGCTAAAAACAAACTAGAGCCTCCACTAAGCACCAATAGGGAAGCCAAAAGAAACCAAGCAACAATCTTCCATTAGGAAGATCAACCATGACACAACAACCACCAAACACCAATATCAAAAGCATCTAATAGTATGCTCTAGGAAAAGCCAAACACCAGGGTCCAACAATAGTGAAGAGAGCCCACGAACAAAAGGAGAAACCTCACAGAAAGAAGTCAAGGAGTAGGCTAGAGCATGAAGCACAAAAGATGCCTCAACACATTGGTCAGAGCCAAGAAATGACCTTAAAATATCCCCAAACAAAACCCCCACAAGAGACCAAAGCCTCATGCCACACTCAAGAGAAAAATCCACACTCAAAGTTCCAAAAACCTCTGAAAGCACTAGAGGCACACAAGTACAAACAAACAATAGAAGAATGGGAAGTTAAGGAGAACCCACAAAGGAAGAAAGTAGGGAGCCAACCAAAACATTAAGCGCAACATCCTCCTTGATGTGCTAGTCAAGGATAAGATACGACCAAAACTACAAACACACTCCCACCACAAGAAAACCAATCCTCGCACCATTCATTCAAGAGGAAAAACACTCCCTTAACCTACATGTTGCTATAACAATAGACAAAAGACCAAAACATTGGTCCTTAGAGGGAAGGACCACCAAAAGCACCAAGACAAGAGAACAAACACCAATACCCAACTGAAGAATGGGAAGAAAAGGAGATCCCATGTAGGAAAAAGGTAGGGATCCAACCAAAACATGAAGCACAACATCCTCCCAACGTGCCAGTCAAGGATAAAATACAACCAAAGCTCCAAACACACTCCCGCCACAGGAAAACAAAACCTCACACCATTCGCTAGAGAGAAAACCATAGGAGACTCTTGCATCTTGCACGCCCCAAAGGAATAAGCCAAAACACATTGGTCCTTAAAGGGAGGGACCTCCAACATCACCAAGACAGGAGCGTGAATGCCAACACCCAGTTGAAGAATGTGAAGATAAGGAGAGCCTGTGCAAGAAAAAAGGTAGGGAGCCACCCAAAACATGAAGCACAACATCCTCCTCGACATGCTAGTCAAGGATAAAATACAACCAAAGCTCCAAACACACTCTCACCATAGGAAAACCAAACCTCACACCATTTTCCAAAGAGAAAACCATTAAAAAAAAGACTCTTGTAGCTTGCACGCCCCAAAGGCAATAGACAAAACACCAAAACAATGGTCCACAGAGGGAAGGAAAATATCATGTGGACCAAAAACATCATTTTCCCCATCGTCATCCTCAGATTCATCCTCTCCCACAAATGTTCCCCCTCCCAAATTTAAAATCACTCTCCTACTCATCTTCCCACACTTCATTGATGTGATTGTTGATAGACATCACATCATATTCCATTGTTGCTCAAACTTTAAATTTGGAGCCTTTAACACAACAATGGAATATGATGTGATATCTATCAACAATCACATCAACGAAGTGTGGGAAGATGAGTGGGAGAGCGATTTTGAATTAGGGATAGAGTAAGGTTTATGGTAGTATAATAAGTTTGGAATAGGATTATATTTATGGATCACTTTGACTTAGGTTAGCTTTTAGATTATGGTTTGTGTGAGTAAGATATGTATAAATGAATAACAAACACACCTAATAAGACATTATATCAAGAGATTTAAACAACAATTAATCTAATTTAGGAAATCTCTTAAAAGCGTCCCATTTCTCTCTAACTCCAAAGATTTATTAAATCATTGTGGCTCTTAGATTGTGTAAGAAGAATGACTATTAAAATGACAATCTAGAGAATGAGATATTGTAAATGCAAGAATCTAATCCTATGTAATGATTACTAAATGATATGGTGATGATTCTATAGATGAAATTGACATGAAGCTGATAAAACAAGTACTGTAAAATAAAATGAAAAGCCATGATTATGATTGCTATTCTAAAATGATTTGCTAATTACTATTGCTTAATTGCTTGAATGCTCTAATATAATCTCTGCAGAGTAAGATTTCACAAAGTTGGGATCTATTTCCTGTAGAAAGAGGTTGCATTTATAGATTCATGACAACATATTTGTGATGTGGCAACAAGGGTCTAGATTTTATTTGAAAGTTTCAATGGTGAAGGATGAAAAATCCTAAGAAGATTATGGAGATTGTTCCTCCCCACAAAAACATTCAGCCAGAGGATAGGAATGATCAATGGAAGAAGATGAAGAAGTTTCCTTGTAATTTGTCTCAAATTTGTCTCCAAATTTGTTCATGAAGGCCAAGTTGAATTAATTAGATATAAAATATCTAATTTTGTTGGTGCATATGATGAGTGAAAAGAGGAAATAGTTGTAGAAATATGCTTTAATTGAATTATTTGGATTTATTCAATTTAGGAAGAAATTGGAAATATTTGGAAGAAATAACAATTATTAAATAAAACAAATATTTGAAATTATTTATTTAATAGAAGAGGGATAATGATAATTAAATAAGACTATATGATTTAGTTTATTTAATTAAGAGGGAATAAATAATTAAATAATACAAACTATTGAAGTTGATTATTTAATTAAAAGAGAATAATTAGAAGAATGTAAATAGAATAGAAGAATTAAATAAATGAACTATATATATATAAATAATTTTATTTATTTAATAGTAGATGAATTAAAGGCTAATTAATCAAATAAATGTATTTAATTCATCAGATTTATCTAGACCATTTTTAGGTGTATACATTTTGCCCCTCTTTGAAGTGATGTGTTTACGCATTGCTTCAAAGAAATTTTTGTTGCTGCTGCTAGTATTGATGAAATTTTTTCGATATGCCCTAGACATTGATTTTCAAGTGATGATGGATATATGCCCCCTCGGGAGATAAATCGATGGTTTTTTTTATTTTTTAGGATTTTTTGAATTTTTTATGATTTCTGATGATTTTTGTGGTGATTCGATGATAATTTGATGATGAAATGATTTATCTCCTGACAAATAATGTGAAAAATTCCCTTGTGTTGAAATAATGAATTAAGCCCCTTTTGAAATTTAAATTAAATAAATCCCATAAAGATCCCTCTTAATTAACACATAAAAAGGCCAAAAAGTTGATTTTCAATTTCATTTGTGCATTTTGAGTTTAAAAATTTGAGAGGGAGATCAAATTTAGCATTTGGAGCAAAAATGTCCATTTCATGCCACACCCATTGTTTCAAGCGTGTGCGACGACACAATCGCCTGATTGTGTACGGACCTCCGGTATGTACCTTAGGAACCTCCTCATATTTTGCGTTTTTTGATTTTTGCACATTTTTTTGTTTTCAAATTGGTTTTTTTTAGCGCATTGATAGGCCGATGTAGCACATCTAAACTCTATAATAGTGCATTCAAGAAATGGTACATAGGTCAACTGTTTTAGCACATTGATAGGTTAAATTAGCGCATGTAGACAATTTTAGCACATAGGATAGATAGTTTAGTGCATACGTAGGCTAGATTAGTGCATAGGCAGAAATGGCACATAGGTGATATAGATTAGTGTATAGGGACTCTGAAATGGTGCATCGACTGATTCAGCACATTGGTCGCCTGAATTAGCGCGTTGATGTCCTAAAATGGCAAATACACTAATTTAGTGCAATGACCCCCTGTTTTGGCACATTGATGGATTTGAATGGCGCACTGACTTCTCTGGCACATTGAAATTCTGTTTTGGTGCATCCAAGTCAGAATTACAGATTTTGTTGATTTTTGATCATGTCAGCCTTTGAGTTGATGTTGATTGATAATCCCAATAGGGTAGATGTTGATCAGCCTCATGATAGGCAGGGTTTGATGATTGATTGATGATAATTAACCTCATGATAGGCGAGGACTAATTATAGTTTGAGTGATAAACCTCATGATAAGCAAGGTTGATTTGATTAATTGACCTCATGATAGGCGAGGTGCAATAATAGATTGATGATTGACCTCATGATAGGTGAGGTTCAGTGATAGTTGCTCATGAGATTTGATCAAAGTCACTAGAGTTGATTAGATTCGATAAGTTGATTGATGTTTGATTAATTGATAAAGATTATTAACTTTTGATATTCTGTGATGATAGGAGCCTTTGACGAACTTACAAATCTGAGAGCAGTTTCCTAGGACATTTGATTTGATACCACAACTAGTGCAACCTGAGATAGCAATTATCATATGATGTGGTTTGTCTTATCTTCTAGATATTCCCCAGATTAGGATTAATCAGGGACAATTGACAACCTTAGTAGAGAGATGGCATAGTGAGCACAATACCTTCCACCTTCCTACCGATGAGATGATAGTGACTTCTGAGGATGTATGGTGGATCTTACAGATACTTGTTGTTGGAGAGCTAGTAGTTTATGATTCTTTTGAGCAGGGTGGGGCTGATGTGCACTATGCCAAGTGTTTCAGGATGATACGATTTGTGGATACAAGATCCCATGGTGAGAGATGGTAGATGCCTATGCTACCTTGCCATCGACACTTGCTAGTTTCATTGGAGGATTCCTTTTTCTTGATTGCAGGTCAAAGGTACTTTCAGTCGGATGGGGTCATATTTTGGAGAGTATGATCATCCATGGTACCAGATATGTTTGGGGTATGTGCATGCTTGCCCACCTTTACCATGATTTGAATTAGGTGGTCTACCTTGGAGGGGGTAGTTTTTCTTCAGGAGTTACATTACTTTAGGTGTGGGCGTAGGAGCATATAGCTGTTACTTGTCCAGTTACAGATAGACAACGACTTGCAATGAGGTCGTATGTTCATGCATATGTAGGTCCACTTGCTTAGCCTATACTGGGAAAATTGGAGCATTGGAGGAGAGTCCTTGATGATGTTGAGGCAGTTATATGGCAGCCCTATCTTGATTGCGAGTAGTGGCCGAAGGATGATATGTAGAAGCCATAATTTTGTCAGTCTATGTACCTGATTGGTAGTGGGAGGAGGATGATACATAGATGAGGATTCCCACTAATTGGTAGTGGCCGGAGGCTGATACATAGATGAGTATGCATAGTATGCGAGGAGAGATGAGGGAGATGATGAGGAGTCAGATGATGTGGAAAGCAGTGATGATGAGGGAGATGGAGACAAAGATGGTGATAGATATGGGGGTGGAGGAGATGAGGGTGGAGGAGGCCTGACGTTTGAGGTTAGAGACTTCATGGTGCCTCGTAAGAGGTGATCATTGGTAGCTCTAGTTGAGTAGCATGTGCAAATTAGAGTACCCTCCTAGCAGCAACAATTTTAGATTTCTAGCCTACAGGTTTAGGTGCAAACACTATAGGGGCAGCTGGCACAGGCCCAGGGGTTATTAGTCTGGACTCAGACATAAGCACAAGCTCATGTATATGCTCTCTCATAGGTACAGGCATAGTTGACAACTGCATATGCACAAATAGCCTCTTTGACAACAGAGAGAGATACAGCTAGATAGACTACAGAGTAGGCACATGTATTGGTTAATAGACTACAGAGATTAGTCGATGTTAACTTTGTAGATGATTATATGAGAGAGCTTTTCTGTGTGGGTAGAGAGGCTGAGTACTATAGAGGCCGATACCATGATGCAATTCTTGCAAAGCAAAGAGTTAGTTATGCTCAATCTCGATCGGGTAGGACTCATTCTAGGATTGTTAGCAGGGGTGTGACACAACCTCTACCAAGAGATCCGAGAGATCCTAGTACATCTAGTGGGGGAGGCACTGGTCCAAAGATGTCGACACCGTCTGGGGCTAGTAGCACATAGTTTCATTATTGGTTCCCTGATGTATGTTGAGACATGGTGTATACTCCGATTTTTGATTCATGGCCATTTTCATGTTGTATCTCTTTACTTTTCAAACATCATTATATACTTGACATTATGATTTTTGAGATTTATATGATATGCGATGGATTTATCGATCTATATGTGTTCTATATGTTTCTATGATTGATGCTTATGATGGATGCATTTAATTTATTATTCTATATGCCATGTGATGTTTTATATGATGATGTTATGGATGCAATTTATGATCATGATAACATGCTATGATTTTATGATGTTTTATTTATGATGTTAACATGCGATTATGCTTATAATGATGATGTATGGATGCATAGTGCCTGTAGTATTTACATGGATCGCTAAGTGTATTATAATGTATATACTTGAATGATATGATAATGCAACTATATGTATGATTTTGGATATGATGTTTCTATGATATATGACATGATGATGCAAATGGGATACGATGCACCTTATTGTTGGTAGTTCAAATACAAATATATGATACAATGAGTGGATGAATGAATGATCAATATGATGATACTTCTAATGTATGATGTATGATATGTTAATGTTAATGAAAATGTAACTATATAGATGATTTGTTTTGGATATTTTTCTTATGCAACTATATGATGTGATACACAAATGAAAAATATGATATGATAAATGCAAATATATGATCAAATGTATGAATGATTAAATGAGATAATAATGCCTTCCCATGTATGCAATGCAAATGATTATGTAACTACATGATGGTGATGATGTTTTTGTTAATGTCAAGTATACTCAATCTATCAAAGATAAAAGATAACATCATTTTTGAATTCTCCACCAGTCTTTGGAATAAATTACTCTGCAGATGCAAAACTTACATAAATGCAATCTAATTTAACCATGCAAATCTACATATGTCAAATTTGTCATCTTAACTGTCCATTTATCATGCTTTTTATTATCATTGAGCCTTTAAAATGTTGAAAGTGAGTACAAGCATCAATGGATAATTTAGACCAATGATGACCTAAGTACTACTTTCATGATTTTTGATATTGCAAGTTAACACAAGCATCTAGGTATAATTAAACCAAGATGACCTGACATTTCTTGCATAAATAGATAAGAATCAATCATTTTACTATGTGAATTTGGAATGTCATCAGTGATACTTTGTAGAGCACGTCTCGCAACAATTCACACAATAATAATGATCAACTCACAGACAACAGTAAAAGAAAATACGATTCTCCTTCCTAGCTTCTCTAGTTCAATACATCATCGAGTTGTTCCAAAGAAATGATAACAAAAATCAAAGTACAACATTTGAACATTCAAGCTAAAGTGATAAAATCATGATTAAAAATATATCATCCATATAAAGTTGTTTTGTGATTTGATTTTAGTTATTTGATTTGGATGGTTTAATCTTCTGAAATGTTTTGATGTTTGATGTATGTTCAATGTTGAGTTTCCCTATGATGATTGTGTTCGCTACCTTTGACATACTGTTGTTTGTTAGTTTGTTTAAGCCCAAAGTTTATTGCCCCCATTGAGTTCAGGATTTTTCCCCCAAGCTAGGGTGAGACACGACCACATTGCCAGGATATGTACATGTTGTTCTCTTTTCAATTAGAGGCAGAATGATGGAAAAAGTGAACGACCAAGACATGCATCTAATAGATGGAAAAGCTAGTTTAAATCACAAGTAGTGCCTATTTCCAAGTTTCAACTATGTGTTTTTATTGCACTTTTTCATATTTTATGAACTTTTTTTTGTATTTCTTCCTTTTCTTGATTTTGTTTTTGTATTTTCTGTCACCAAGATGTTGGTTTGCCAGGTTTTCATCAAGGTGACCATTTTCCCAGGACTTTAACTGTGCACTAGATGATTTAGGTGTAGAATTTTTTGAGATGGAGACTGTTGATAGGTTCATTGAACAAATCCCCTTCAGGTGTAGATAGCTAATAGGCTCCAGATCCATAGACTGATATGAAAACAAAGGGACCTAGCCAGTTAGGTTCAAACTTCCCTTTCTTTTCTCTTTCTTGTTGATTTCGAGGGTTTTCCTTTAGGACCAAGTCACCAACCTGAAATACTCTAGGTTTTACTTTGTGATTGTAGCTTCTAGACATCCTCTATGGATATGCCTTCAAATGGTCCGCAACTTCTTGATGATGTTCATCCAATAGTTCCAACTCTTGAAGTCTAGACACTCTATAATCCTCATTTGAAATAATTCATTTTAGTGACACACAAAGTGATGGGATCTCCACCTCAATAGGTAGGATGGCCTCTAATCTATATACCAAGGCATATGGTGTCACCCCTGTAGGTGTTCTGATGCTGGTTCAGTATGCCCACAGAGAAAGGTTTAGTTGAATGTGCCAATCACGTCCAACATCGTTGATCGTTTTCTTTAGGATTTTTCAGAATAGTTTTGTTTGATGCCTCTTCCTAGCCATTTCCTTGAGGATAGTATTGGGTTGAAAAATAATGTTGGATATGAAATCTCTCACATAGTTCCTGAACATCCCGATTCTTAAAAGGTCTACCATTGTCTATGACAATGGACTGAGGAATGTTATACTGACAAATGAGGTAATTCAGTATGAAACAAGAAATGTGTTTTCCAGTGATTGTTGTCAAGGGAACAACTTCTATCCACTTTTTAAAGTACTATGTGGTCATGATTATAAATTTGTGTCCATTGGATGAAGATGGATTAATCTTTCCTACTAGGTCTAGTTCCCACTGACAAAAAGGCCATTTGAAGTGAATGATTGCAATTCTTGTGCCGATGCGTGGATTAGGTTACAATGGATTTAACATTTCTTACACTTCTTAACAAACTAAAAAGACTCCTCCATATTCAACTTGTAATACCCCAAATAGAGGAGTTTCTTCATTAGGGTTAGTCCACTTGAATGAGTTTCACAAATATCTTCATGAACCTCATGTAAGGTTGTCTTAGATTCATTATGTTCTAGACACCAAAGAAGAGTACCATCTAGATCTCGATGGAAAAGCATGTCAGCAATTAAGGTATGTTGTGTGGTTTGGCGGATGAAGTTGCGTTTCTGGTTTCTAGAAAGATCGAGAGGAAGGATATTGTTTTTTAGGTAAGCGTAGGTCTTTCCATAAATTGAGGATTCAACGTCAACTAATTGACATATGGTTTGAGATTTAGGATTTTCATAAGCATGATTAGACACTTGTTCCACCATCAAATCATAATGACCTCACTTTTCTGGTATCTATAAGAGAGAAGCAATTGTCACCATAACATCAATGACTTTGTTTTTTGCCCTTGGAATTTGTTCAAATTTGATATCCAAAAAGTAATTTTTGTAATCATCCACCATTTTATTATACGACATCAAATTCTCATCTTTGATTTGATATTCATCATTTACCTAATAAATGACTAGTTGTGAATCTCCATATACCTATAGCTTTGTGATCTTCCATTCAACTACCACTTTGATGCCTATGATTAATGCCTCGTATTCAACTATGTTATTTGTACATGGAAACATGAGTCTGTAGGACTTTGGGATGGTATGGACTTGAGGTGTAACAAACAAAATTCCCGTACTTGACCCATGTTGTGTGTAGGACCCATCAAAATAAAGCATCCATTGTTGTGTTGTCATAGTAAGAATGTTTGCATCAGGAAACTCAATTCTCATTGGATGATCATCTGGTAGTGGAGCTTTAGATAATTGATCGTCTATCACCTGACCCTTGATGGATCTTCGATACACATACTGGATGTCAAATTCACTCAAGATCGTGACCCACTTAGCTAGTCTTCCTATTAGGGCAGCCTTGCCGAGTAAATACTTTAATGGATCAATCTTTGCTATGAGTTTGACTGTGTGGGTTAACATGTAATGCTACAATTGCTAAGTAGCAAACATCACCACCAAACAATCTTTCTCTATGAAGGTGTAATTTATCTCATAACCACTCAAAGTCCTACTGATATAGTAGAAATCTTGTTCCTTTCCCGCAAGATCTTCTTGTGCTAATAAAGTGCCCAAAGAAACCTCAGTTGTTGCAATGTATAGTAATAATGGTCTCTCTTCTGTAGGTGGCATTAGTATGGGTAGTGACATCAGATATTGCTTTATTTGATTGAAAGTTGTTTCATATCCTTGATCCCATTTGAAAGAGACATTCTTATGTAACAAATGATTGAAGGGATGACTTTTGTCTGCTAATCGGGAGATAAATCTTCTGATTGATTGTAGCCTGCCTTGTAGAGATAATATTTGATTGATATTCTTTGGTGGAGGCATTTCCATTATGGCCTTGACTTTGGCAGGATCCACTTTGATACTCTTTTCTAAAACTATGTATCCTAGAAGCTTTGCTGATGTAACACCAAACACACATTTCTTAGGATTTAATATGACATTGAACTTCTCTAATTTGGTAAATATTTTATCTAGGATCTCTAGATTTCCTTCTTTGGTATATGACTTTTCTAATATATCATCCACATAATCCTCCATAAAAGTACGCATCATGTCATGGAAAATGGTGGTCATTGCTTGCTGATATGTAGCCCCTGCATTTTTCAACCCAAAGGGCATGACGTTCCAGAAAATTTTTCCCCATGGACATGTGAATGTTGTTTTCTCTTGATCTTCTGGTGCTATTTTGATTTGGTTGTAACTTGAGAAGCCATCCATTAGTGATAACATGGCATGTCCTATTGTTAAGTCTACAATAATGCCAATGTTTAGCAAAGGAAAATTGTCCTTTGGGCATGCCTTGTTGAGATCTCTAAAGTCAGTACATATTTTGATAATACTATCTAGTTTAGAAATAGGTACAATATTAGAAATCCACTCAGCATAATCAATAGATTTGATGAATCCTACATCTAACAAGTTTTTTAGCCTTGCTTTTACCAACAAGGCGATATCTAGATGCATTTTCCTTAGTTTTTGCTTCATGGGTTTTATTCTAGATGGTAGAGATAAATGATGCATTAGAAGATCTGGATCTAAACCTGGCATATCAAAGTAAGACCAAGCAAAGTTAGTGTGTCTGTTCTCAAAGAACTTGGTGAATTCAGGCTTTTCTTGTTCAGTCATATATGCTGCCAGATGTAGAGTTTTTGCTTTTTCTATTGTGCCTAGATTGATAGACTGTGTAGGCTCCACCAATACTGATGATATTTCATGATAGTGTTGTGGAAGGGTGTCAAATCTCCCATCTTTTGATGCCTTAGAGAGGTTTTCACCGTCAAATGCATTCTTTATTTTTACTTTTTTGAGATCTAATGCTGTCGTTAAACGATTTTCACCATTAGATCCATTATTCCTATTTTCAATTTTGCAACTAGAAGATTTGACACCCTCCTGACTCAAAGAACCATTATGAGATTTATGAGTAGAACTTGTGTTAGTTTTTTCACAACAAAGGAAATGAATGATAGCATCGTCACTCGCAAAGATAGGTATATTGATAGGTTAAGTTGGTTCCCAGTCGATAAGTTTAGGATGTACTAAGGGTAAAAGGCCATCAAATTGGCTAAGGTCAATGATAGTGAGGGTTCTAATAGCCATGTTGTCAAGGTTGTCAATAGCGATGTCAAGGTCTATGATATTACTCTCCTCCAAGTCATCTATCTCACTCAATATCTATCCATCCTCACTTGAGTCATCGATATTTTGTGATCCAGATACAAGGGGTCTAGTCCTCAAGCTCTGTCCCTCCTCACGTGTGGGTGCATACTCTTTTATGGCATCAATTTGTATGTCCTTGTATGATGTTTCAGATAAAGAATCCCACTCATATTCATTGGAATTTGTTTCAGAACTATCCCGCATTTGAAGGATTCTTTCAACAACTTTAGGAGTGATATCTTCTTGTGTTTCTTCTTTATAACCCAGTCCTATTTTGTCCTTTGAATGAAGTGTGAGAGGTTGGATGGGTTCTACAATTCCTTCTTTTCTTTTTCCAATAGGTCCTTGTCCTTCATACCCCATTTTCTCTAATATTGTCTTTCCCTTTCCATATTGATCTGTCTTTATGTTGATAGTTGCCGATGTAGATGCTTCCTCATCTTTGTAGAGCCAATTGAGGATGGCCTTATCTTCAGATTCATCTTCTAAAGTACCCGCTATTACAAATCTATCATCCAAAACCATGGTAGGTTGTGATGATTGTTGTGTTAATGTTGACGACTGCCCATATGATCTTGGAGATGGAAGTAGTTGTGAAAGACATAGAGATTGGCCAATGGAATACTCTCCCACACCTTTATCTTTTAACTGGATCTTTTCCTTGAATTTTTGTGATAGTGGATTCAGTTGACCTTCATTGTTTGATGGAGTGGAGTCAACAATACTTGTATCTTTTGACTTTTCCTTTTTCTCAACCCATTTAGATACCACGTTTGGTTTCCTTTCACTGTTGGAGGGACTAGAAGTGTTTGCTTCCCTATTATGGGGCACAAAAGTGTCTTGAGCTGTTTTAAGTGTGTTACAATATTGGGGATTGTTGTAGTTAACTAAAATAGTGACTTCTTGTCCATTGGCAGGAAAATTTAAGCATTGATGATAAGTTGAAGGAACTACTTGCATTTTGTGAATCCAAGGACGTCCCAAGAGTATATTATATGTCAACTCTTTGTCTAGCACTTGGAAAACTATATTCTTCACAATTGGTCCTACTTGAATAGGCAACACGATCAATCCCTTGGAGGATCTTTCTTCTTCGTCATAAGCTTTTATTGTAATTTTCCTTCTGACATCATTAGCATTATTAGAATATCCTAGTGCACGAACCAGTTTTAAAGTGCAAATGTTTAAACCAGATCCACCATCTATTATGACACGTTTAACACAGTGTTTGTGGATTAAGACTTCAATGTGAAGGGTGGCATTGTGTGAATGAGTAAGTGATACATCATATTGTTTGGAAAATGATAGGTAGTGAGGGATGGTTAAGTGTCCCACCAGAGCCTGGAATTGGAAAACTTCCAAATTATTGGGTACTATGGTGGCCACAAGAGTTTGTTCCAAAACCTCCTTATGAGATGGTGAGATTTTAAGGAGTTCTAATATTGATATTTGGGCTGGTATTTTTGCAGTTGATTGACTATGTTGTACTAATTTGATGGGAGAATAGTAGTTTTAGATGCAACTCCTTTCAATATTACTTTGGATTTCCCCCTTGCTGTTACGTTGATTGGTTGATAATCTTGCTTTTCCCTAATTTTTATGACATTAATATGATTAATGTGACCATGTTTGGGATCATATTTAATGGTATGATGTCATTGATTCCAATGTTATTAGTTTGATTGTCAGTGGCATCATTATTCTCCACCGTAGAAATGCAAAGTATAGTGCTATCATAAATGTAGTTCACATTTTTACCTTTACTATTTGCAGAAGAAGATTCTCCCTTTTCATAATTTGGTAAAGGATTTTTAAATGCACTATGATCATTGTTCATTTGGTGTCCTATGAATACTTTCTTGTTATCAATCAAATCTTGTACTAGATGTTTCAAATGCATACAATCATTTGTTTTGTGTCCTTTGTTTTTATGAAAGTCACAATAGTTTGTATCATTCCACCAAGATGGCTTTACTCTTGGTTCCCAATTTTTTGCTTCAGGTAACTTGTGATAAGTCCATGTGTAAGAAGTTCTCTCATTGTTGATTCTAGTGTCTGTCCCAATGGTGTGAATCTTCTTTGATGTGATGGTTTTTGATATGATTGTGATTTGGATTCACCATTGTTTAAATTTTTGTTTTGGTCATTTTTTTGATTGGTCTTTGTAGTAGTTATTGTCAAATTAAATACTAGTTTTGCATTTTGTGTTTCATTTGCAACATCATTGTTACCAGTATTTCTATTCTTTTGCCAAAACTTTGGTTTTTCATTGTTATTATATAGTGATTTGAGGAGTTTGTATTATTTGATCCTTCATTGTAGTGTTTTATTACCCCTCTCTTGACCAAGGCTTCTTTGATCTTGATCCCATTTTCAATCACTTTCTCAAATGTAGGGGGGCATTGTAGTTCAAGCTTGTAGCTCATCTCATCAGCTAGGTTGTCAATGAATATTTCCATCTTTTCCTCTATAGGTATGGAAGGAGGATACCTAGCAAACAACCTTCACCATCATTGTAAAAATGAGAGGAATGTTTCACCTTTCTTTTATTTGGTATTGTAAAGATCCTTTATTGTTATCTCATGTTGAATATTATAGGAATATTGTGAGATAAACTTGTTGACTAGTTCTTCAAAAGATCGAATTTCTGGTAGTAGTTTAGAGAACCATTCCATACATTGACCTCCTAAGCTTCTTGGGAACAGTCTCATCAAATAAGTCTCCTCTTGTGCAAATTCTAAGCTCATTGTTCAAAATTCCCTCACATGATCTATTGGATCAGTTTTACCATTATATTTGTCATATTTTGGGAATTCACAATGTCTTGGAAAGGGTATCATGTCCACACTTGGATGAAAAGGATAGGGACAAATGTATTGTAACGAGTATCTTTTAGTGGTTCCTTTTTACATATCTTGAAGTTGTTGTAAATTTTGCATTTGATGTGTTAGGGCAACCACTTGATCTATGTTTTGTGGTTCAGTTTCAGCTCTTACAGGTGCTTCTTTTAGTTGATTGACATCAAAGTTCTTTGGAAGTTCTACACCTAGTTTAGCTAGCACAAAAAATGTATTCTTCTCCATCTTGTTCTAAATTTTTTTCCATAAATTTATGGAAGTTAGGATCTTGTTGTGCCATTTGGATATCTTCTTCAGTTATTTCATTACCGTCATTTTGGTGGAATCTACAAAAGGGATTTTATTTAGCCATGGTATTTAGTGTTTCAATTTATTTCTCTCTAAGTTTCTGCCTTTGTAATCTTGTCAAAACTAGCATATAAGTGTTGTTATTTTCACTAAACTTTGATCTTTTATTTGGATGAGTGCCAAGGATATTAACTAAATCAAATAAAATGATAAATTCTATTGTTGATACTATTAATAAATATTTAATGAACTCCCTTTAGGTGTATTTTCCTCTATGCATCAGCCCGTGCATCACAAGTGATCAACTCAACCTTTTATCTAAGTTATACTCTCTCCTGCTCCACGTGTCTACTCTTCGCAACCCCAAGTTTCTGCATTCCTTTCGCATCCCGGGAAACCCCGCTATGCTTTATGCTTCATCGGGCTCCGCTCGAGTGCCATGAAGCCCTCATTCCAAAAAAGTTTGGCGGGCCCCACAATTGTTATCTGCGGTGTACTCTTGCTATGTGTCTGGTCTTCGCAAAAAATTCAGCGTAGAGATGAAGGAACAACCGTGGGTAGCGAAATGTTGCCACATGTCTCTTTTGCGCCCGACTGGTGATTGTTCCCTCCACTATTGGTTAAGTGCTCCACCCATTCGACACGTGTAGTCTTAGCACAGTCTTCAATGGTGGGAGAGAGAGGCTCACAAGGGCAGTGAAATGCTGCCACATGCCTAGTCAGCGGATCTCATATTTGGGCGATAGACTAGACAAACCAAATGCTACTATTGGCCACTATGTGTCATAATCATTTGCACTGAATGGTGACACTTGTATCATTAAGCCCTGCTGGGACTACCGCCATCATTTACAAAGGATGCACCTGTGCCTACGATGACCGAATGCTTGGTTTCAAATCATTTCTATTGCAATGGCTTGGGGAATATTCTGATTTTTGCATCATTGCCAGGGGATTGCAAAATATTTTCTATTACTGCTCTCCGAAGCAATGGGGTTTTTTTTCCTGATATATATACTTTTCTTTGTTGTGAGAAAAGGGTCCGAAATTTGGAGGAAACACTGGTTTTGGTAAAAGACACCAAGCCTTTATTGCTGTTTTATTTTATTGCAAAAAACTTTCAGACTGTCCCAATTGTTCAGCCTTTCTATTTTTCATGCTATTTGATCAAACTGTAAACTGTGATTTTATTGTCTGGACATTTCATTTGAGAACTTCTATACATGTTGAATGCAAGTTGTTGACCTAGACCATGTCTAATGACTCTTCTTGGCAGTAGAAATGTATGCAATATTATTTTATGTCAATGAATGGATTGTCTATGCTATAATCTTTAGTTTCTGATTTTCTAGAACACTACAAACACCAATCAAGCCCTTAGATCTATGATTTATCATGCCTATCATTAAGTCTTGGCACATTTCCTTAGGTTAGACTTTATTTTATTATGTTTGTTTCCTTTTCCCTTTCCAAACCCCCATTATAGAAGAAGTTGGCTTCTCTAAAAACCCAAAGGTCACTCAGTTTAGCGCAAAAGGGTCCCCCATAAACTGAGTTTCCCATAGGACACTGTTACCTCATCAAATTTTGGTGTCAACAGTTTGTTCTTTTTCTGGCATGCCCAGTGGGACACTTTTAAATGAATTTGCATTTGAAAAGGGTGTATGAGTCATCGGCTTGTAACTAGATCCCAAACCGCAGACAACCCCAGTTTGCTAGTACCTCCATTGGGAAGAGTGCAAGCCGCAAATCAGTTGGTAACCGTTCCATTCCCGCCACCTGTTCCTCTAACCATGTTTCCAGCCACCAAAAGAAATTATGTGGCATGGGATGCCGGAAGTCCCCTAGCAGCCCTAGTAGCACCCGCTATCCCAATTTCGGCTATGAAAGTTATACCCAAGTTTATCGGAGATGGCTCAAGAACACCCGTAGAACATTTGCAAGATGTGGCAGATGTGTGTCTGGTACACGAGATTACAACATAGAATGTAGCTCTGAGGCTTCTCGCCATGTCTTTTAAAGGCAAGGCACTAGATTGGTACCGAACACTGTCACCTAGCACTATTCGCACCTGGGACAAGCTCAGAGATCCATTCTATGAGAGGTTCTCAAATGATGGAGATCGCTCTTCACTATATTATCAACTATCTATCATAAAATGATCTCCCCAAGAGGCTCTGACGGACTTTAATGCCCAATTTCACACAAATTGGCAAAGGATCCTTGTTACTATATGCCCAACTCCTGAGTTGGCGTTCATATTTTATCTAAAGTCCATCAATTCTAACATTTCTATGATGATCAAGTCTATGGGAGGAGCTACTCTACCATATGCTTACAGTGTCGCTGTCAAAGTCGAGAATCATTTGATAGATTGCAGAAAGTTTCCTCCTTGACCTATTATGCCGATATTTCCTAAAATATCGATTCCCGCACAAGAAGTCATGTTAACTAGTGTGCCCGCAACTCCCCAGTCGATGTACACATATGCAACAACCCCACAAAATGTAGCCTCTACATTAGGTTCTTCCAAAGATGAAATGAGCGACCTTAAAGAGATGTTGCAAACCATGGAAAATGATATAACCACTCTTAAACAGAACCAATCAACACCTCTGAAGCTAGGATATCAAAACTATCAAGGCAGACGGTCCTCATATCAGTAGAATCAGTACCAGGACGCGCCTCACACTAATCCACCAGCTCCGACTGCCAAACAAATGGTGTCGGTGCCTAATCTATTGATAAGCACTTCACTAAGCTTGAGTAGGGAATTAACCGTAGGGCAGAACAACCTCATTGATGACATGAATTCGTGGTGCTTCCCTTGCAGTGATGCACATATGCCCCAGAACTGTCCGCGTGGCAACTTGCAACAAAAGGTGGTGGAGCAACACAGCCAAGGCATGGTGACAGATCACAGAGGTTATATATATGTCTCACCACAAATGGAGAGTGTGGTTCTTACCGTGCAAATGCAAGGAATGTCTCTAGAACAAGAATCCGATATCACTCCTGATCACATGCTTTTTTCTTGGATGGAGGAAGAAGAAATGATGTTTGCTAATGATACGTTCATATCCAAAATACAGCAAGTGCAATCTGATTATAACATATGCTCAAAGAGGAGATTTATTGGTGAGTCAGTTGTTCCACATCTAGCCAACCCACAACTCAAGGGTGCTTCTGATTAGATTCCTGGCACTTCTACCACCTCGCCACCATCTCAACCATGGGAGGAAATTATTATAACGAGAGCCAAGGAGTAGAAACCTCTGAGTTTGTCACCTTTTAATGTGGTAGAACAATTGAAGAAGTCATCCGCTAATGTGTCTCTATGGGACATTCTAGCTATCCCAGAGCAAAAAATGCTATTACAGAAGGCGCTTCAAGAAGAGGTTAGCACAGTGCCAACATAGCACTTTGCTAGTGCAGAGGTTGCTAATCAAATACTGCCGGCTAAAGTCTTTACAAACAATACAAAAGAATCCCCTGTCGAAGTTAGAGATAAGTTAAAACCCCAACCCTTCTTCTTGAATATCATTATAGGAAAGAAGTTATTGCATAATGCTATGATTGATTTTGGCACTAGCACCACGGTTATGCCTAAAAAAATAGCCGAAGCTTTAGGTCTTGGCTATGAACCTATGAAAATGGGGTAATGCATCTTGATGGGAACAAAGTTGAAACCATAGGTGTCATCAAGGCACTTCCTTTAACTCTATTTGCTTGCCCTAGTATCACGGTGCCACAAGACATTGTGATCATAGATGTTCCTCCTATGTTTGGTCTCTATCTATCCCAAGAATTTACTTGAAAGGTGGGTGGATACCTATCCTTGGATTGGTCACTATGATACTCAGAACCAAGCACGATGCAAAAATGAAGATAGAATTGGAGGCTTTGCATTCTTAACATGTAGCAGATGAATCTATGATCAATTTTGAAGCTGTGCATACCTCTATCACTAAGCAAGAAATGTATTGCATTGAATTACTAGAGGAAGAATAGGTGAGCGGAGACCGGAATGACAAAGAAGATGCTCTGTTGAGTGAACACATGGACAGTGACCCTTTCAGAAATTATCATGCTATAGGATTGGGCACCTATGTAATTTATGATGAGGACCAAGTATTCCCAAAGGTTACCAAAGAGTCTGAAGGTAGCCAAGAAAATGAGCTATGGATGCTGTACTTTGATGGAGCAAGAAGCAAAGTAGGTGCTGGAGTGGGGATGTATCTAATATCCCCACAAGATGAAAAATTGCGAAGGTCTTTCCATTTTCATTTCACTTGTTCAAACAATGAGGCTGAGTATGAAGGATTAGTTCAAGGTTTAAGCTTTGTAGAACGAATGGGAATTAAGCAATTAATGGTGTTCAGAGATTTTGAACTGGTAGTCAACTAAGTCTGAGGGATTTCCGTGGCAAGGAATGTCCACATGAGATCCTATCGGCACTGAGTCTGGGACCTAGTTGAGAGTTTTGAAGCCTTCAACATTCAGAATATTCCCCGAGGACAAAATAGCAACGTAGATCGCATGGCTGTGATTGGTGCTTAGTTTGATCCTGCCTCTGACCTTATACGTAGCAAACATTCAGTGTGAGTACTGGTTCGATTGGCGATTCCTGACAATGAACAGAGTTGGAAAGTTTTTGAAAGTGATGAACACAGTGCCTCATTCATCCAGCAATCGGGGGAATTCATCGATCAACTTCAACCAAAGATTTCCGAAGCTTATGGAGGAAAAATTATGCAGCTCAAATCTAAGAAGCTTCTGAAAGGATTGGTTACTCTCAATTTTTTTTTTGATTGTGATGATGCAAGAAATGATAGGCAGAAGTTTGTAGTAGAAAAAAGTGATTATGTGGACCTTCGGGTCTCAGATGGTAGGAATCTTTGAGTCGGGAAAGACGTCTCGCACCATGATAAAGAAAGACTCATAAGTTTCTGTGAAAAATATGTAGGCCTGGTCCTATAATGATTTGGAGGGATATGATCCTAATATATTTAGCACACGATTAAGCTAACAGAAGGTGCAAAACTAGTCTGACAAAAGCAGAGGCCAGTAAACCCTAAAATTGAAGCGCTAATGGCACAAGAGTTAACTAAGCTAATTGAGTCGCGCATTGTCTTCTCAATCAAGCATAGTACTTGGGTATCCAATCTGGTCCCGGTCCAAAAGAAGAATGGAGATATCCATTTGTCTGTGGACTTCCGAGACCTAAACATAGCATCCCTAAAGGACCATTATCTGTTGCCTTCTATGGAGTCAATCTTACAAATGGTTGTAGGATTGGGAATGTTTTCTCTGCTATATGGTTTCTCCGGTTACAATTAGATCCGAGTTAAAGAAGATAATTAGCACAAGACCACATTCACCACAAAGTGGGGAACATTTACATATGCTAAAATGCATTTTGGTTTATCCAACGTAGGGGCAACATTCTAGAGGGACATGGATATTGCATTCAGTGAGCTAATCAATAAGTTTATTCTAATTTATTTGGATGACCTTACTGTGTTTCCTAAATCTAAGGATGATCATTTTGACCACTTAGAAATAGTTTTTCAAAAGTTCCAGGGGTTCAGAGTTTCCCTAAATCCAAAAAAATGCATATTCAGAGTACCGCAAGGCAAGCTGTTAGGACATGTGGTATCTAAGGAAGGAATTTCAATCGACCCCGAATGGGTGAAAACTATCAAGGAACTTCCCCTTCCAGTCAATAAGAAAGGTGTTCAGTCCTTCCTAGGAAAGGTAAATTTTGTTAGCAAGTTTATTTCTGACTTTGTGGGAATAATTAGGCCGATCACCCTGATGCTAAAAAGGGACTAGGCATTCAAGTGGACGACCAAAGCTCGGAAAGCCTTTGAAAAGGTCAAGGAAGCTATTTTCTCAGCTCCGATACTAGTTAATCCAGATTATCTAAATATTTTATAATGTATGCATTCAGTAGCAAGTCCAGTATCGCTACTATCCTTACCCAAAAATATGATGAAGGAAAGGTAGAACATCTAGTGGCGTTCTACTCCAGGACCCTGAAGGAATATGAGACGAATTATAATTTCATCTAAAGACAGGCCTTTGCAATAGTGAAGGGACTTAAAAAGTTCTACCATTTAATTTCTTGCAACAAAGTGTTTGTTTATGTCGCTCATTCTAGTGTGCGCAAATATATCATTGAAGGAGAAGTCACAAAAAAAAGACCTAATTGGATCACCAAGATCCTTGAATATGATATTGAGGTCAAACCCACTAAAACCATCAGAGGAAGAAGATTGTGCGAATACATGGTGTAGGATGAGGAGATACCTGCTGTAGGAGAGCAACCAGAGCTTGTTCTGATAAATGAGCCAAAATCGGAGGGTTGTTGGTTGGCAGATAGGATGAAGTTTATGCAAACTGAAAAGTATCTACCAAGTCTCTCATCCCAAAAGAGGAGATACTATTGGTTGCAAAATTGCGGATATACTCTAGTGGAGGGGGTCCTTTTCAAAAGAAATTTCAATGGTCTACTCCTGCGATGCATTACTTCATAACAAGCAAAGAGGATCCTTGATGCATTCCACGTCAATGCTATGGGTAGACACTTCTCTGCTAAGACCACCGCCATCAAAATTATGTGCCCAGGTTACCATTGGCCTACACTTTTCAATGACTCCCACTCTTTGGTAAAATCTTGCAAAAATGCCAGTTCTTTACTGACAGAAGGAAGAATTTTGCAATGCCTCTCAAACCTATAGTGGCGGATGAATTGTTTGCACAATGGGGCTTGGAATTCATTAGGATGATTATTCCAGCTTCTAGTGCCAGACACAAGTGGATTTTGATCGCCACAGATTACTTCAAAAGATGGACGGAGGCCGTTCCGCTTAAAAATGCAACATAAACAAAGATTGTGGATTTCCTCGAAGAGCTAGTGACAAGGTTCAGTCCTCCGAAGACTATCATTTCTGATAATGCCAGAGCTTTCCTAGGTAGAAAAGTATGTCACTTTGCATTAACGAATGACATATTCCTTAAGACATCATCAAATTATTACCTGCAGGGAAACGACCTAGCAGAGTCAACAAACAAGAGCCTAGTCTGACTCCTTAAAAGAATTGGTTTAGAACACTAGAGGGAATGGCATAAAAACCTTTGAGCAGCGCTCTAGGAAAACTACATAACTCCTAAGCAACTCCTTAAGACTTTGCCTTATGAGTTGGTATATGGGAAAGAGGCACTGCTACCTATATCTATGGAGATTCTGACACTCCAACTGTTCAAATCTCTTGAGATAGAACAAAATGGCACCATGGAGGTTCAACTTGCTGAACTGTTAGAAGTATAAGAAAAAAAAGAGAATTCCCTGATAGCCATGACAAACCGCCAACAAGTGGTCAAGCGATGGTTTGACAAGAAGGCTTCTGACCAAGGCCTAAAGTGCAGATACTTAGTATTGAAGTATGATAAAAGGGCTGCTAAGCCAGGTCAACATGGTAAATTTGATAGCCTATGGGAGGGCCCCTTTAAAATCATTCGGTGCAAGGAGCATAACGCTTTTGAGTTAGAGAATATGGAATAGGAACCCTTAGGAATCCCGGTAAATGGGATTCATCTTAAGCCGTTCCATTAAGTGCCAAGTTCTATTTTTGTACATATGTGAATAATGCTTTTATTTTATTTCCCTTTCTTTGGCTGGTCTTTTTTGAAATTGGCTTGTGCTTCTACAGAATAACCCATTATTATAGAGGATAAGGCAACGAGATTGATTTACATTTTAAACACAACCATGTGCAAAGAAAATAAACACATATGCTATAAAAGAGCCCATAAAATTGAAATGCAAAATTAAAGAAAGAGCCATGGATTTTTATAAAGATATATATATATCTATTTATATATATTCTTTTATTTTACATTGAAAAATGGCTAAGGAAGCCATAATCAAAAAAGTATATGACTATTCGAGCTTTTCCTTCATATATGCAAAATTTATAGCCTTTTTCAGGTTTATATACAAAACTGTAAGGTAGGTGGTGTAGGAAACAACAGGAAATAAGGAAACTGGGAGGCATTTTCTTTTTAGGAGCAAGGAGGCTTTTCATCCAAGGGCATGGGAGGCAGCAGTTGACATGTCAATGGAAGTGTCTATTGCTTCTTCTACGGCGGTGCCTACCGCATCTTCATCAATAGGTTCTTCGGTAGCAGAAGCGACATCATTCGACACAACTACCATTGGCGGGGGAAACACCAGGTTCCTGAAGTTAGTATACCAATCGACATCATAGAACGATATCATGTTGTAGGTACGGAACAAAAAGTGCAAGGCCTGGGTAGCCCTCTATTGATGCTCGTCATGTGTCTAAAGGAAAAATCCATTGAGAAATGATAGCCATACAACTACCGCTTCCTCCTCAATGTAGCGACGAAGGTCACTAGTTGATGGCAGGCCTACCCCATATGCAGCGTGAGCAACAACCTCACCTAGGCCATTCAGGTACCTTCTGGGAAACATTTCCTTGACTAGCTTCAGAATGAGAGCCCTGGGGATGCTAATGTCTAACATCGACGCTACAAAGTGTGAACATATATTAGTATTCACACGATACTTATCCTCATACTCTATGCAGTCCCTACCCAGAACCCATTTTATGGCTACCAAGACCAAGGAATGCTTATTCTTGGTCATTCTTTTCAGCTGCCTAATAGAAACCTCCCCCAGAAACGCTGTTTGTGACTTATAAGAGGTTAACCTAATAGGAGTATCCATGATTCTGACACTATGCTTATACCTTCTAACCAACACTAAAACTTACCTACCACCTAGCTTATGAGAAAGCTTGCTTAAAATTGTGCCAACAACATATCACTGCTCAAATGATAAGTGTGATTTCCTCACTACTTACCAGCCTATTTATAGAAAATATGAGAAGACACATGCTAATCCATTTTGAGAAAAATGTGATGATAACTAGATGCCAACTTGAAAGGTGTGCCTACGTTTGCTCTCATTTCTAGACCAATTGCATCTGTGGATGTATGGTTCAATGCGTGCTAGATTAATAGGAGCTAATTAATTAGCTTTACAAAGGTGGCGCTCATCGACAGTAAGCTGCATGACTATAGGATATTGTGTCATCTCACAGGAATTTCCTAGAGCCCAAGGAAATATCCATATCTTTTCAGGCCGTGATTGTTTGCTTTGGCTTAATCATTCTGTCCAAGATATTAATTACCAACACATACTAACACAAGGTTAGAAAGAAAATTTCTGGCTCAAGTTTCAAGGGAATCACATCATATCACATAGTTGCCAAACACAATAATGAAATCTTGCCACCTCAAAATGGAAAGTAGTTCATTTTGCACGAATCACGAAATATGGTACATGCTGAATTGAATGCAAAAGGCATGTTTTCCTCTACCACCTTGAGAAAAGATAGCCAAATATTACATGAAAAGGTTTAATGATTCAAAGTATTTTCAAAAATTCCAAAGCTCAAGGTGTAGAGAAGTTGTTTTAGCATATCTAGAGCTAGATAAGAATAACAGAGTCCAGAACTTGCAGGAGTCTTCATCTGAAGAAAAATGTCAGAGAGTTCATCTCAGCAAATGCAGGAGGAGATTGGCCATGAGTTGTTTATAGCCATATGGTTGTTAGAGGATGTGTATGCATATGAGGATTTGACATATGCTAAACCTGGTATACCAAGCAAGCCAAAGAGGGCGTATACAATAGAGCTAAGTAGACCCAAAGATTGCAGAAACAAGAAAAGGGTTGAGGAGAAATGGGATAATATTCATGACCCATGGCTCATAAAAAAGCCTAAATCCTTAAGAGAAGCAACCTGTGTGAGGTTGATGAAACCAAAGGTGGACATGTCTACAACAAGAAAGGTTTGGTACAGTGGTCTTCCACAATACATGGTCCCACTAGTGCATTACTGCCCAAAGATAGTTGACACTGCCATCTAGTGTTATAACCCTAGCACCCACTACATTGAGGGATGAAACTTAAGAGTTCACATCATCCCACAGGCCATTTGGCATATGCTATGCATCCCAGACCCAAGTAAAAGAAGAGAGAACAATGAGTCCTTTTACCCTGGCAAAGGAGAAAAAACATGGAAGATGATGAAAAAGAACTCAAATTTCTTGTTGGGGGAGATTGGTAAGAAAAATATCCCAGGTGCTAAGCTGCCAAGTATTTTGTTGCCGCGCGGTGCATTATGTGAGGATATGTAGGATGCCATGTCCATGCTAGCTTTTGTATACGGCTGAGAATCCGATGAGATGGTGAAAACTTTTCAACTAGGACTAGCCTTCCAATTCTGCAAACAACATGATACCTTCTAGTATGATTTCACTGAGTTCATGGTAGATGAAATGATACGAAAAATAAAGAATTACTCAACGGAGGGAAAGTTTAGATTTATTTCTTTCCTGGTTCACATGTTCCTACATCAGAACCCTGATTTCTTTGCTCGGTATTTTGAATTATCAATTTTTGATGAGCGGGGTAAGAGGAAACTAGTATCCACATGGATGCCCTTTCTTTCTATGTCATATGATTAGTATGCATTTTTGGACTATTTCATAACTCCGGTCTTGCATGATTTACGAGGAGAAGGTGACATAATCTAGCTTGATAGGGATCAGACTAGATATATGCAGAGTTTCACTCTCGCCTGTGACTGGTTCTTAGGAATAGATTTCATGATGCTCCGGATGCGGGGCTTCACTGGTCAACCTTTCCTTCTCCCAGCCTGCGTCATAGATAGGGTGCTCATGCTCGAAATGTATAGGCAGGTGTGTATCATCGATTTTACCTTATGCAGTAGCAAAAGTGTCAAGAGAAAAAGATTCTTCACTTGCCCAAATAATTTCAAATCGGTGACTCTGTTAAAGAAATAATCAGATCAGTTATTGCAGGATAAGCTGGCTCATTTAGGGTTGGTTATGGTAAATGATAATTGGGATTACAACCCTTTCAATGACTTTCTAGAGCCGCACATGAAAGTTACACATGTTCCCTGAGCTTACTGGGAGAAGCGGCGTAACCCGCAGGCAGACAAGGATGAAAGTTTTGTTGAACTTGCGCGTATTCCCATGCAAGATAACAAAGGGACATGGCACAAGTTATACTTTGTTGTGGTGGTGGCTAAGGATAATGTTCACATGAAATGCACCATGTATAACAAGTTGCGGAAGGATGAGAAATGGACTGATGAAAAAATAGAAGCTTTCTAGAAGAACTGCCAAGAGATAGGCCAATTGGATGCCCCTTATAATAGTCTAAAGGATGACAATCAATTTGAACAATGGTGGGATGATGACCACCCCATCTCGAACTCTAGCATTAATAGGAGTGAGGACCCAGAGGATGAGTCTGAAGAGCAAGAAGAAGAAGCGGCAACTTCTGCGTCCTCCGCACCGAAGGAAAAGGGGTCTGGACAACCCGCCTATGTGGCCACAAATGTGCATTTTAATATATCAAGGGCTTCACATACACTTACTTGGGATCCTAAGGTAGCTAGGATATCACATCAGCAAATGAAAATAGCTGCCGAAGCTCAAGAGACCTCACCTGCAAAGCGACAACACAGAGAGAGCATTATTGGAGAGGGTTCACAAGAGCCTGCCAGAAGACAAGTGCTTGTAGCTAGCTAGGAGCCTGAGGCTGGGGAAGAGTTGCCAATGATTCTAGAGCCACCATTGACTAGTCAATAGATAAAATTTTCTCCTTCTTCCCTTGCTTCTCATTTCTTGGTATCTTCCCTTGCCTTAGCGGCGATCCCTACCACGAGTACTGGCCCTCTATTTCCCACTTTTGATCCAACATATATAGGAGGTTTTTCCCAATTCTCGCAAACCACTCCACCTAGACTTACTCCTCCATGAACCCTTACACCCGCTGCTGCCGCTCAGTCTCTCCTTGTCTCACTTTCCAAAAACATACCCTCTATCGATACCCCTTCTTCCACCATTGCTGCGGATCCTTTTCCATTGCAACAAGCTGACTCCGTAATGACAACTCCTCCGCCATCCAAGCCTATGGGTCCTTCGGCCGATTCACCAATTTAGTCATTACAAATGACTAGCCCTTCTACTGGTCCTCAAACCAAGCTTTGGAATGTGCCCCACTTCTCCCCACAAATCATCACTCTCCAGAAGAAACAAATGCCTGGGCCTATGAGGGTTACTTATCCCTATTCCCTACCTTCTGGCGCTCCTTTCACAGGAAAATTAGTTTCATCGCCAGCTGAATTCATGGCACAAATTTATTGTGGAAAGGAGGCATGCGCAAGTAGAATGCAAAAGCGTAGGGAAAAAGATGACAGTGCTTCTGCTGAGCCAAAAATATAGACTCTTTATGATGAGACCCGACATGAATTGAAGTTTGCAACCATGTACTCGAGAGTAACCAAGCCTCGGGGGAAGATACACCCAAAAGATTATGAAATATATGTGGTAGGGCTCGACATGAAGGTGGCTTGACCACAAGATAAGGTTGAGATCATGGAGGAAACACAAATGGTGGTCACCTCTAACTTCCTTAAAACTGGCCGCCAACTAAAGAAGAAGGATGGGAAGCTTAAAGCGGTAAGGGAAAGGGTTAGTCTTTTGGAGAAAAAAGAGAAATCCCTGGAGGCAGATGTTGCATGTATGACAGAGAGGGTACTAACAATAGAGGATGAGAAGGATAGACTTCATGGTGAATTTGTAAAGATTCAGGCTATTGACCCTGCCATGGTAAAAGAGCTACAGTCTAAGAATCAAGAGACGGTGCAGAATCTATGACTGAAGAATGAAGAGCTAGAGCGACTTCCACCTTGAGTATAGTCAAGGAACGAAATAGAGGAATGAAGCTTTGGAGCACCAACAAGCTCAATATGAATAGAAAATACAAAAAAAAGAGGTTGAATTTAAGGGCCTAAAAGCTCAATTAGAAGAAGAGCTCCAAGAGACAAAGTCTTCTCTGGACATGCACTTAGCAAATCACTTCCAAGTAGAGGGGAATTGGAATAAAGAAATGAGTAGCGCTGTAGAGCAACTAGCATCTGAGAAAAAGAAAAGGGCTGAATTGGCTGAGGCCATTAATTCAAGGGATGCAGAGATTACTTCTCTTAAAATATCTCTCCTATCTTCTCCTACACAGCCATATATCATTCCGTTGGTTAGGTAGTTGTACATCTCTCACTGGGAAAAGATTAAAACCTTTTGCCTAGCACTGTAGCCTACCCTCCGATTCATCACCAAGGCATCAAAGTTGAGCCAGGAGGCTCATGATACGATTGAGAAATTCCCATGGTTTATCCTGGAGAAGGTTCCAGAAGCAAAAGATCTACTCACCAAGCTATACTCGGTTTCTGATGAAAACCTTGCCAGGGCGGGTATTGAAGATTGGGATGCTGCTGCTCAGATGAAAAATAAGTTCATCCATTGCCACTCTTCCTTCCAATGCACTCAAATAGCTGTGACTACTCTGAGCAAGACATTGGACAACATATAGGGGAGTTTCTTCGAGTTAAGCTGGATGGGTTTGCCATCCTTGTTCCTTGAAAATGGCTCTATTGCCATGGCTGAGCAGATTGTAGAAAGAATAGAAGAAAAGGAAAATGATCTGGATGCTTTCAGAAATTTCAATCATCCTGCCACTGCAACCGACATTGAGGGAGTGATTCATCTACTTGCACAGCTACTGTTTCATTATGAAGCAGGGGCTGGTTTACTTAATGCACTGCCTCACAAAGAAACTATTGATCTAAGTGGAGCATAAGAGAATTTGTGCAACATGGTGAAGCCATCTGAGGATGAATGGTCACCTCTACAGTCGGCTCTTTCCAATCTTTGACTCCATTATCTAATGAAATGGCACTCTAGCTTGTAAACTAGAGAAATTTTGGGTTCTTTGTTCCTCAGGGAAAATGCCCTTGATAGTCGCCAAAAGTTAATAAATATTTAACGAGCTCCCTTCAAGTGTATTTTCCTCTATGCATCATCCCGTGCATCGCAAGTAATCAACTCGGCCTTTTATCTAAGTTCTGCTCTCTCGCTCCACATGTCTACTCTTCACAACCTTGAGTTTCTGCATTCCTTTCGCATTCTGGGAAACCCCGCTATGCTTTCACGTGTTGTGGCTACAGGATATGTTTGATCATTCTTTCTTGCTGCTTCATCGAGCTCTGCTCAAGTGCCACGAATCCCTCATTCCAAAAAAATTTTGTGGGCCCCACAATTGTTATCTGCGGTGTACTCTTGCTACGTGTCTGCTCTTCGCAAAACTTTTAGCGTAGAGATGAACAACCGCGGGTAGCGAAATGTTGCCACGTGTATTTTTTGTGCCCGGCTGGTGATCATTCCCTCCACTATTGGTTAAGTGCTCCTCCCATTCGACACGTGTGGCTTGAGCGCAAGTCTTTAGCGGTGGGAGAGAGAGGTTCACACAGGCAGCAAAATGCTGCCACGTGCCTAGTCAGCGGATCTCATATTCAGGCAATAGACCAGATGAACCAAATGCTGCTATTGGCCACTACATGTCATAATCATTTGCATGGAATGGTGACACTTGTATCATTAAGCCCTACTGGGACCACCGCCATCATTTGTAGAGGATGCACCTGTGCCTGCGATGACCGGATGCTTGGTTTCAAATCATTTCTATTTCAATGGCTTAGGGAATATTCTAATTTTTGCATCATTGCTAGGGGATTGCAAAATCTTTTCTGTTACTGCTCTCTGAAGTGGTGGGGGTTTTTTTCCTACTATATATACTTTTCTCTATTGTGAGAAAAGGGTTCAAAATTTGGAGGAAACACTGGTTTTGGTAAAAGACACCAGGCCTTTATTGTTGTTTTATTTTATTGCAAAAACTTTTAGACTGTGCTAATTGTTTGACCTTTCTATTTTTTCATGCTATTTGATCAAACTGTAAACTATGCTTTTATTGTCTGGACATTTCATTTGAGAACTTCTATACATGTTGAATGCAAGTTGCTGACCTAGACCATGTCTAATGACTCTTCTTGGTAGTAGAAATGTATGCAATATTATTTTATGTCAATGAATAGATTGTCTATGCTATAATCTTCAGTTTCTGATTTTCTAGAGCACTACAAACACCAATCAGGCCCTTAGATCTATGATTTATCGTGCCTATCATTAAGTCTTGGTGCATCGCCTTAGGTTAGACTTTATTTTATTATATCTGTTTCATTTTCCCTTTCCAAACCCCCATTATAGAAGAAGCCGACTTCTCTAAAAACTCGAAGGTCACTCAGTTTAGTGCAAAAGGGTCCCCCATAAACTGAGTTTTCCATAAGACACTGTTACCTCATCAAATTTGGGTGTCAATAGATACTAAGTTAAACTTTGATTATAATTTTGATTCATTTTGTGATTGTAGGATGACAAATCCTGATAACGAAACTTAGCTTTAACAATCAAATTTACGTTTGGTGATTTTTAGACACTTTAGAATGTAAGACCTTGGTTTAGTTTGAAGAATTTCACTTGAAAAGTTTAGTCCTTGACAAGTTTGAGACACTTGTTTGATTGATAAAATGTTTCTGTTCTAATAAAAATTTGGATACTGATGTTAACTATCTGACTGATGGGGAAAATAACTCTTTGGTTTTTGATTATATGGATGTGCTATAATAGACCTCAGATGCACTATAACAAACTTCAGATGCGCTATAATAGACTTTAGATGCGCTAGGACAGGGTGTGAATGTGTTGATAAACTAATTGAATGTGCTAATAAACTTGGTAAATGCATTGTAAAATAGGATGTATGCGCTAAAAAATTGGGTAAATGCACTGAAAAATTGGGTAGATGTGCTAAAATAGAGGTTGGTTGCACTAAAATTATGGGTAAATGTGTTGATAGTCTATATAGATGCACTACAAAGTAGGACAGATGCACTAAAAAAGAGTTTAAATGCGTTGTTTAAATATGGAAGATGCGTTAATGGACTGAGTAGATGCGTTGAATAGAGGTTGGTTGCGCTAATCTGGAAGTGGTCACAGTTTTGTCCATTTGTTCTACTTTTTCTCAATAAAAGGATTGATTCCAGGATGTAATTTTCTAACCAATGAAGATTTTGGAGAGGTATTTTGCTTGTAAATCTTGGAATTTGATGATTTGTTTGGATGATACCTTCGAAAATGACTTTACACACACAACAAGTTTGTATACGTTGTTTTCAACATTACGTATTAAATAAAGAGTGTGTATTCTAGAATCAAGTCTGATTCTTTCAATTTCCACAGGTTTAACACAAATAAAGATAGTTCAGGGACTTTTTCTAATTGTCAAGTAGGTCACTTAGAATATCACAGCCCACAGCTTGCAACTATGTTAGCTCACACAACCCTTTCACCCCCTAGAGGGCGCCTATGTTTTTTTCCTTTCCCGAGTCTTATCCAAAGTCGAATCCTCCACTTTTGGCCAGGGTCTCTAATAGTTATATGGTAAGTGTCTTGGGGGTAGATTCTACCCTCCCCTTGCATCGTGATATAAAAAGTGTTTGAAAAATAACACAGTTGGATTCTACACTAAAGTTCATAGAAAGGGTATCCATTTGGTGCAGTA
This sequence comes from Sequoia sempervirens, assembly GCA_007258455.2. NCBI lineage: Eukaryota > Viridiplantae > Streptophyta > Pinopsida > Cupressales > Cupressaceae > Sequoia > Sequoia sempervirens. Next base: position 120,851 of record VDFB02311641.1, read on the forward strand.
ATTGATAAACTCCCTTGAGAGACCTCCCAATCTTTAGAACAAAGATTTTGGGGATGGTTATCATGCACACTATCGTTGAATTGTGGGTTTCCCCAAATTCACTTTTGATTAGAGTGGGTTGGAAAACCTGGCTTTGGTTGTTCCCACTTAGGTCATTCTCGTAGGGTGAGTACTTTTTCCCACTACGATAGGCCTTTTAAAGGTGCTAATAAAACATGATAGAAAGTGTAGCATTCTGATCACCTAGTTAAGGGGAGAGCATAAGCCTATTGCTTTCAAAACATAGTAGACATGGGGTTCAAACTATTTCTTTAATTACGATAGATGCACTATCTTAACCAAAGGAAAAACAATGATAAAATTAAATCCCTACAAAAACCATTAGTAATTTGTAAATTTTTATCTTTGACCAGTGTAAGTGTTTTCGACAATTGTCTTTGACCAACATATTCTGTACCTGCAGGACAAAAAACAAGGATTAATTCTCAGAAATATAAAATTCTGCAAAAACAGTCAAATGCTCCATAATAGTCATTAGATGTGCTAAAACATGATTTATATGTGCCAAAATAGTATTTAAATGCACTAAAATAATAGATCAATGCGCTACAAAATTTAATGTATGCTCTAAAATAGAGGTTAGATGCGCTGCAGAAAAATCCCTTGACTATAGTGAAACTGGTACTGGATGCGCTAGAACAGTCTTTGTATGTGCTGGAATATTTTGTGGATGCACCGAAATATTCTATGGATGCACAAGAACAGTGATTGGATGTGTTGATCTGGAGGTCGTATGCGCTATAAAAACTCTTGATCATGCCAAAATAAAACATGTAAAAAACCTGCAAAAAAACTTTTGTAGAAAAGATGTTAAAAATGGGGTTTTTGGCCCCGTGACAGTCGCAATTTATGTGTGAGTAAAATATGCGTAAATGAATAACATACACACCTAATAAGACATTATATCAAGAGATTTAAACAACAATTAATCTAATTAAAGCAGAAAATCTCTTAAAAGCATCCCATTTCTCTCTAACTCCAAAGATTTATTAAATCACTGTGGCTCTCAGATTGTGTAAGCACTGTGATTGTTAAAATGACAATCTAGAGAATGAGATATTGTAAATGCAAGAATCTAATCCTATGTAATGATTTCTAAATGATATGGTGATGATTCTGTAGATGGAATTGACATGAAGCTAATAAAACAAACTACTGTAAACTAAGATGCAGCTAAATGAAAAGCCATGATTATGATTGCTATTATAAAATGATTTGCTAATTACTATTGATTAATTGCTTGAATGCTCTAATATAATCTCTGCAGAGTAAGATTGCACAAAGTTGGGATCCATTTCCTATAGAAAGAGGCTATATTTATAGATTCCCGACAACATATTTGTGATGTGGCAGCAAGTAAGGGTTTGGATTTGATTTGAAAGTTTCAATGGTGAAGGATGAAGAAGCTTGAGAAGATTATGGAGATTGTTCCTCCCCACAAAAATATTCAGCCAGAGGATAGGAATGATCAATGGAAGAAGATGAAGTTTCCCTGTAATTTGTCTCAAATTTGTCTCCAAATTTGTCTGTGAAGGCCAAGTTGAATTAATTAGATATAAATATCTAATTTTGTTGGTGTATATGATGAGTGAAAAGAGGAAATAGCTATAGAAATATGCTTTAATTGAATTATTTGGATTTATTCAATTTAGGAAGAAATTGGAAATATTTGGAAGAAATAACAATTATTAAATAAAACAAATATTTGAAATTATTTATTTAATAGAAGATGGATAATGATAATTAAATAAGACTATATGATTTATTTTATCTAATTAAGAGGGAATAAATAATTAAATAATACAAATTATTGAAGTTGATTATTTAATTAAAAGAGAATAATTAGAAGAATATAAATAGAATAGAAGAATTAAAGAAATGAACTATATAAATAAATAATTTTATTTATTTAATAGTAGATGAATTAAAGGCTAATTAATCATATTTATCTTGACCATTTTTAGGTGTATACATGGTTCAATTAGGAGTGGTATTCATTAAGGTTTAATATTCACTTATGTTTAGGGTTAGGGTTTCATTTGGTAAGTATTATATTCTTATATTATTATGATATTTTTATATTATTATGATGATTATTTTTATATGTTTATAATTATATAATTATATTTTTATTAATATAATATTATAAATATTAGTATGATATTTTTAATATTAGAATTATTCTATTATAATGAGATATTTTAAGCTCCAAAATCTGACATGGAACACAATATTCAAGTGCTTGGAGCCTCCCATAGGGGTTAAAAGGAGTTAAAATTGACATTACTTCAAATATGCACGTGGAAAAAATATTAACCTTGTTGGACGATCTATCCATTTGGTCTTAAAAAAAGTGTGAGGAAAATTTATATTTGTTAGAGAATATTGTACATTCACCAAAGTTTGAATAACAAACCAATTTTTTGGGGTTCCTTTGTAACAAGAAGTAGTTTTCAAGCACTTAAAAGATTTTTTTCCACAACCAAAAAACTTATCCAATGACCATAAAATTGAATCTTAAGGCTTATCTTGAATTATCAATATCCGTTCCACTAGTTTTTTAGATAGCAAGAATTAGGTAGCCCCCTATAAACTATAGTACGCCTTGTAAATTTTGTTCACATGACCGATGAAGTTGGTGTGTCATGCCCTTCGATACCATGGGGATAGAGGGAGACTAGACCTTGTGAATTCTTACCTGCAATAAGATGCTTTAACCAATCAAGCTAGGCCCCTCAACCCAATACCTATTCCACTATTGGAATCATGCAAAAATTCCATTTTTTATTGTGCTCTTTGAACTTGCCTATGGATGATGGAATATTAAATTTAGGCCCAAAATTCACGTAATCAACCTAAAAGATAAAGTGGTTGATCACTTTGAAATATCAAAAGTTTTTGCAATGCCATCATTTGGAAAATGAACATGTATTTGGAGATTTTAATGCATGAATATTATGGCTATCCTTCCATCTTGAGGCTTGAAAAAAACTTTCTATACAAAATTGAAGGTCACTTTGTTTAAGAGATGAACCACAAAAATGAGTTCCAACATAACTATTGGTGTTTAGAATACTAAGGTGTCTAGAAGGTAAAGGAACATCCTGACCTAAAATTCATAAGGAGAAGGTTCCAAACACCATACTCACATGAAAATATGGTGACCCTCCAATAATTCCTAGTGTTGAGACGTAAATAATGCCAAATTTTAGTGGAGATAGATCTAAAAATCCTCTAATACATTGCAAAATTATTCCTTACTTTTATCATAAAATAAACCATGGAAAATATTGAATTGTAAGAACCTTTATAGAATCATGTTGTATGGTTACTGCATCCTATCATTTTCCCATAGTAGGCCATTGTATGAACAATGTATTTTGTCGTACACCTTACTCAAAAATTCACCTTATGTTTTTCTACAAGAGTTTATATTAATTGACTTAAGGGTTTTTTAAAAATAATGATAATGTATTTTTCTTAGGTTGTACCCAACATTCACTATTAATTAGATTTTTCTTCTACTACATGAACAACATAGGCTTCTATTGTATAACCCTTGATTGTTGCTTTTGTTATATGACCCTAGATGGCATTCAATTAACCATTAGAAAAACTAATTAGTCATCTATTGTTACTGTGATATAGTTTGGTTATTCCCATTTTGCTACTTAAATAATAACTAAATATTTTATTGCAATTATACAAATTTTTGTTGTATTCTCTTACTCAAAAATTGAATTTAGTAGACATAGGGAATCATTACTATAATCTAGTGAATTGGGAGAAGGAAAATTCATGGAATGAGAGTATTGGAGAAGGTTTTTTTGATAATCATATATCTGTAATGTCATAAATACTACCTAGGTATAATAATCAATATGCTAAAGACTTTTTAGAGTCACATAATAATTCAAACTTGGCTACTTGTTTGTACCCTCCATTGCAATTCAATTAGTTGTTTGGCTATTGGTGGGTACATTATCCATACAATGCCCTACATTCTAGACATGATTATGATTAGGGCGTACTTTGTAAGATTTCTTTTTGTAGCCTATTTTATTAACAAATGGAGAAGCATGAAGAATTCACACCAAATTACAAATTTATTGAAGCTAAAAAGATTAAGGAAGAGAAACAATGATTATGAGATGAAAAGAAGCAAATAAATATTGAGGAAACTTGGGAAAATTATTATGAAAATTTGAATAGTTCATGAATGTCAAAAAAAGTAGATGGTTTGAAATTAACAATTTATTCTTAAAGGATAAAAGCTACAAATATGATTGACTTCAATATTTTAGTGGAGGCATTAGACTCAATCATAAATTATGAAATTAATGAAGGTACAATTCATAGTAATGAAATTTAAAAATTGTTACATGATATATGATTGTGTTCTCTATTTGTTTTTTTATTCAAGGGGTAAATGCTTTTGAATCGGAGCTATAAACCGAAATACAACTAGTTAGCAATACCACCCCAACGGGGTTTGAACCTTGGTGGCAAGAAAAATAATGCCACCTTTAAAACATCACAACATGCTAATATCGGTTGTTCTCTACTTATTGGATTTGATTTAAATTTCATTTTTTTGGGGATGATGTAGTTAGCATAAAATGACTGTAATATTTTATTAAGTTGTTTGTATCTAATTATGCATTATTTTTTGTTTGTTTTTGGTTAACCGTTAAGAGACAATTATTAGTAGTTTTCAACTAATTTTTTGATATTATATGCAAGGAAAAGGACCCCCAACCATTAGAAAAAATAGGAAAAATTCATCGAAAATATTTTATCATCAACAAAGTAGAGGCTAGCCACTAGGATAGACAAAAGTACAAAGTAACAAAGAACAACAACCACAAAAAGGAGCACAACATAGAGAAAATAGGAAAGATAAATAAAATCCTTGGTTAAGGAACCAAGAGTCTCATGCCAAGTGGTAGCACCCAAAAACATCTTCTTGTTTTCCTCTTTCTTAATAGTTCCCTCCATCACATCTTCATTCTTATGTTTCTTGTTCCTCTTGTTAAACTTAGATTGGACATTAATCTTGCCTATGAAAACCTTCCTCATGATCCCATTGATGAATTTAACAATTTGGTTCATAAAATTCTCCATTCTTGTCAATATATACTAGTAGAGCTTCAAAGTGTCATACATATTATCCTATTTTTTCTTGCATCTTTGACAATTAGTAGAGTTTTCCTGAATTTTCTCTATATTCTCCACTCTAACTGCAAATATTTAATCTCAAGATAATAGGTCTATATGGGGTCATCTTTGAAAGTAGTATTGTTATCCTTATCACTTATCTCCTTAGTTGCATCATAATTATTATAATTATCATGATTAATCTCATGGTATTCCTCACCACCAACTAAACAATCCTTTCGAATAAAATTGGGAGACACCACATTAGAATGAGAAAGGGACATGGAATCAACCACTTCATTATGAAAATATTAATAATAGTTCCCAGAATGGTCATCCTTACCAGAGTCGGGCAAAGAATCAATATCTATCATTATCTTTCTCAAAATTATTTTGTTTAGTTAAAATTTTCCCCTAGCAATGATAATAAAAAGTCTCACAAACCTTCTCTCCCATGAAGAAACAACCTTCTTCTCCTTGGTGGTCTCCTCATTAGAGATATAAATTGTTGTATCTATAGACATATTGGAAACACCCTTAGCATAACCCTTGATATAACCCTTCTTATATGCTTTCATACCCTTAGGGGAGAGAGAAACCATTGGGTTATTTAAATAGGTTTATTATAGTTAGGGAAAGTGGTCTAATTTTTGGTTGACCATCCTTGGTCTACTTTATTGTAAGAATGTAAAATGAATAAAGATGTACTTTTGTTACTTTGTCTAGAATGCACTATTATTTATATTTATTTATGCAAATACTAGTATTAGTAGATAAATGAATAAAAATTTGGTATTAGAGAGGGTGTTGCTCTTGATATTTTGACCTTGAAGAGGCACTCAATCAAATTATTAGCGATGCTACTGGTGGCTCAACTATTATAAAGAAGACATGAGAATTCATGCCTAGAATCCAAACTAGGGCATCCTCTAGAGGTAATTTTTAGTATACTGAATTATGATCTATTGCTCCTAGGAGAAGAAATATTACACATTATTTATCACCCATTAGGAGAAATAGAGATAGAAGCCCAAGTCCTTCCCCTAGGGCTCTATCCATGCCATCATTGGGTAGATTATTTCAAACTAGAACACCTACTTTCTAGGCACAAAGGAATATTTTCCCTATGGCCCTTCACGCACTAAGAAATTTTGTATCTTGGAACAATGATAGCCTGCTCATTCTTCCTACCCCTCTAAGTACATGGGACCCTATCCCTGCCAATGCTTTGAAAGTAGTTTTGAAGTTAACTAGGGAAGACCTAAAGATGCCATTAGGACATCTTTAGGATGTTGCTGATGTATGCATAGTCCATAACATCATAGAGAAGAATGTGGGACTTAGATTGTTGGCAGCTTCTTTCAAAGGAAAGGCCCAATATTGGTATGGATCCCTAGCCTCTAACTCCATTCGTACCTATGATGAACTCGAACACTACTTGTTTGAGCACTTTTCAAAGAAGGGAGGCCACTTTCCCTGTTACAACAACTGATAACAGTAAAGAGGGCACTGCAAGAGGTAGTTATAGATCTCAACACTAGGTTTCACAAAACTTGGCTGAGGATTCTCGTTGTAGCCAAACCCCCAATAGTCATAGCATTCATATTCTACTTAAAATATTTCAATTTAGACATCGCGATCATGATACAATCACTCGGGGGAAACACTCTACTAGACACCTATGACTTAGTGGTAAGAGTTGAGAATAACTTGAGAGATGTTGGGAAGCTCCCACCTTGACCGCCTATTCCAATGTTTGCAAAAATATCAGCACAACCCATAGAGATCACCACTCCTAGCACATTGACCGCACCTCCACCTTCGATGTATGTATACCCCAGTTTACAAGCAATTACCTCTGGTTCTTCTTCACTAGCTGCAAAGATGAATGAAATAAAGAAATTGTTGTAGAATTTCTCAAATAAAATTATTAGTATGAAGTAGTAGCACACAATGCCCCCAAAAACTCCTTCTTAGGGCTATTAAGGAGGTAAAACACCATTCCAACATAATCAATATCAGGGAGGTGTGAGAGGGAATGGAAAGTCACAAAATTTGGGCCAAATCATTTTAGTTCCCACTTTGTTGCGGACCTCAACATCTAATCCCAACAAAAACTTGGTCATGGGCTAGAATAATCTGGTAGACGATACAAATGCTTGGTGGTTCCCTTGCAATGATGAGAACATGCCTCAAAATTATCTGAGGGGCAACCTCCGGTAGAAGGTCATAAAATAGAGAATTCAAGGCGTCTCGCCAAACATGGGGGTGTATGCTTACCAGTCTCCTAGAGTAGAAGGCACTATGCTTAACACTCAAATGCAAGGAATTTTGCTAGAGAAAGAATCATAGATAGTTTTAGATCATGCACTTTTTTCTTGGATGAAAGGAGAGTATGTAGTTTTTGCAAATGAATTCCTAACAACAACAACCACATAATTCCACTCATACTATAACACCCACTCCAAGTGGATATTTATTGGAGAGCCTATACCTTAGGTACAATAGCCACAAGCACAAAAACCTCAAGTATAGTAGAAGGCCATAGAGAAGACCCCCTAGTGCCCCTGTCACACTTCAACCCTTCTAGAAACCAAAGGAAACAATCCCTTCCAAGCCAAAGATATCGCTGCTTGAATCGCTCAATGTGGTCAAGCAACTAAATAAGTCCCTTACCAACATGTCCTTATAGGACATTTTGTCTATTCCTAAATAGAATTCTTTGTTGTAGGAAGCTTTGGGAAAAAGATAGAAAAAATCGGTAATGAAATCCAAGCCTAGCACATGACTAAGAGAAAGGAAAGAGGCCAATTTTCGGGCTTCGAACATAAGGTGTTGTAGCATTTGTAAACACCAAATAAAATTAGACTAGTAATGAGGTATGTAAACCGAATCCCACTCCTTTCTTCTCAACCCTCATCGTAGGGGATAAATTGTTGCACAATGCCATGATTGACTATGGAGCTAGCACTACAGTCACGCTAAAGTTGGTCACATATTATTTAAAGTTAGAGTATGAGTCCCTCGATAGGGGAATCATGCAGTTGGATTGAAAGAAGGTTTAGGCCATAGGCCTAATCAAAAGCCTTTGTCTGACTTTATACTCTTTCCCCAACATTACAATCACCCAAGAGGTGGTCGTAGTTGATATTTCACCTATCTTTGGGATGTGTTTACCCTGGTATTTCACTACCAAAATTGGAGGATACCTATCTCTTGATTGGTCCCATTTTATCCTAAGGACTAAACATGGTGCGCAGATGAAAATATTGTCAGAACCCATGCATGTCGAGCACATTACAAAAGATGTTGTAATGAGTTATGAGGCTATGCATATGTCCATCTCCAAGAATAAAATATATTGTGTGGAAATGTTAGAGGATGGGGAGGCTACTAATGATAGGAGTCTCGAATAAGAGGTCTTATTAAATCAATTCATAAAAAGTGATTCTTTTGGAAATTTCCATGCTATCGGCCTAGGAACCTATGCAATCTATGATGAGGACCAAGTCATCTCGTAGGTGACTAAAATCCAAGAGGCCCAACTTGAAAGAATTGGTGATGAACAAGGTCTATGGACACTACACTTTGATGGTGCAAGATGTAAAGTTGGCTCAAGAGCAGGTATTCACCTTGTATCCCCCATAAAAATGGAGAATCTTAAAGCTTTGTAGTTCCAATTTACCTACATGAACAATGAAGCTGAATATGAAGGCTTTGGTCCATTGATTGAGTCTAGCAGAGAAAATGGGGATTAAAAGGCTTAAATTTTTCAGAGATTTAGAGGTTGTATTCAATTAGGTTTGGAGCACCTCAACCACTAAAAATGTGCAAATGCGTTCCTACCACCATAGAGTATGGGACTTGATTTAAGGATTTGAAGCCTTCAACATCCAAGTGGTTTTGAGGTCACAAAATGTTGTGATGGATAGAATGGCTATGAACGACTCTTAGTTCGACTTGGTGACAAACCTTATGATTAACAAAAGTGTAGTATGGGTGATGGTAACACCTGTTATTTCTGATAATGAGTAGAACTAGCAAGTCTTCGAGAATGATGCTTAAATCACCACATTAATCCAACATTTTGGAAATTTTTTAGAACAAACACAACCCAAGGTTGAGGAAGCTTATGAAGGAAAACATATTCAGTAGGAGAGAAATAAGCTTTTGAAAGGGCTAATTACCCTAGAAAATATTTTTGATTGTAGTGATGCAAGGAATGACAAGCAGAGGTTCACTACAAATAAAGGAGATTATTCAGACCTCAATGTTGAAAGTGACCAAAAGTTGAAGGTGGGAAAGGATGTTCTGCAAAGAGACAAGGAAAGTCTGAGGTTTTTTTCCATTGAATATGACAGGGTCATAGTGTGGACCTATGATGATCTAAAGGGTTGCAACCCCACTATAATCCAACACACCAATAATCTGGTCAAAGGGGTGAAACTAATCCGACAAAAATAAAGGCCGATCAATCCAAAGGTGGAATCCCTTATGGTGCAAGATTTGAAAAGACATATAGAGTCTAGAATCATATATTTGATCAAGTACTCCACCTGGGTGTCTTATTTAGTCCCCATACATAAGAATAATGGAAAAATCTAGCTTTGCGTGGAATTTCATGACTTAAACAAAGCTTCTCTAAAGGATCAAGTAGAAGTAGAAACTGTGCTATCCTCATCCCTCAATGGAACAAATTCTACAAACTATGACAGGATGAAAGATGTTTTCTTTACTTGATGGCTTTTCCAATTACAATTAGGTGAATATTAAGGATGAAGATTAGCACAAAACAACGTTCACCACAAAGTGGGGGATGTTTTCCTATGCCAAAATTCCATTCGGCCTATCTAATGCAAGAGCCACCTTCCAATGCACAATAGATGTTACCTTTAAGGATTTGATCAATTTGATCATCCTCATTTATTTGGATGACCTAATGGAGTTTTCAAAATCTAAAGGTGATCATTTTTATCATCTAGAGAAGGTCTTCCAAAGATGCCAAGGGTTCGAGATTTCTTTAAATCCCAAAAAATGTGTTTTCAGAGTTCCACAAGGTAGGTCACTTGGCTATGTGGTATCCAAGTAGGGAATTTCCATTGACCTTGAGAGGGTAAAAGCTATAAAATATTTTCCCTTACTAGTAAACAAGAAGGGAGTCCAATCATTCCAAAGAAAGATCAATTTCATCAATAGATTCATATCTAACTTTGCGGACTAGCTAGGCCTATCACTCTCATGTTGAAGAAAGGTACATGCAGGATCATCGGGGTCCTAATTAGGCCTCTAAGTGGCAATGAAAATTCAGAAAATAAGAGTTAGGCAACTTGACATAAAAATTTGAATAGGTTATTAACATAATTTGAAAAATATGTAAGAACAAAAGTTGTAGAAAATTGAATTTAGTTTCTAGGCTACTAGTCCTTTTTTGGAAAAAAGTAAATTTGTTTTGAAAAAAAATGAAATTTCAATGCAGTGGTACTAATCCTTTGGGAAAAAGATAAGCAGGTGTGTGTCTGACCACCCTAAGTACAAGACAAACATAATATTTATTTCTAAATTTTTAAATATAAGTAGAGGACACATGTCCAAATTTTTTTGTAATTTTTTTCCACATAAATAATTAGTTATGATTTTTTTACTAGAACTTTTCATAATTATTAAAATGTCTGTGTCTGACCACCATAACTTGGTCAAAAAATTATGAAATTCAATTTTTTTTTTTATCCTATAGTATGCCAAGTATAGAATGTGGTGCATCTTGTAGATTCGAAAAATGTTAAGTAGTTTGAAAGTTATAGAAGTTTTTCAATCAACCTATCAATAAGGACTTTAGACATAATGTAGGTAGAAAATCAATAATAATTATTTATTTAATTCAAAATAAGGAAAAAGTTATATTGGTAGAAAGCTAACAATTTTTTCTATAAACCCTTTTCGTTTGATGAAATTTGAGTAAAAAAAAAGTCGTCAGCCACAAGGGCGAATTTCTGAAAACTAAACAAATTTTCAAAAACATGTTTTTTGGGTTGACTTTCCAGGTTAGGAAATCCCAAGCCTACTCCCGAACGGATATCCATTTGGTTTGGTAATTACCAAACCAAAACGGATATCCATTAATTATATATTTTTATATTATTTATAATACATAATATTATATAATATGTATTATATATATGTATTATGTATTTATAATACATAAATATATAATATTATGTATTAAATATAATATATTATAGAGTATATTATATATTATGTATTATTATATTATATATTATATTATAATATATATTATATAAGATTATATTATATTATATTATTATAATATATAATATTATGTTATATATATTAATATATATATTATATTATTATATTATACTATATAGTACATATTTTCTATATAGAGTATACATATTAATTATTATATATCGCATATAGTATATATATGAAATATGAAATATTATATTAATATTATGTAATATATATTATTAATATTATATAATATATTTAATACATAGTATATATTATATATTTATTGATGTGCGGCCAATTCATAAGAAAGAGAGAGAGAGAGAGGGAATGGGGGGACTTGAGAGAGAGGGAGAGAGAAAGACCTTAGAAGTGGGAGTGAATGACCTGAGAGGGATGGGGAGAGAGAGCTGAGAGGGAGAGAGAGAGAGAGGGGGGGAGGGAGGTATAATATATTTTATATTATATATTATATATTATATAATATATATTATATATTTAATTCCTTGTCTCCCTTTGAAAATTAGGTGATCTTTTTCTAAGTAGAATTAGAAAAAGGTTGTCACATCAATCATATCCTATATCAGGTAACACTATTATTAGATAGATTTCCCATCACTTGCAATAATGGTAGGAGTTGAAATATAACTCGTATGGCCTTATAAATAAATAATGACAGGATTTCCCATCAATTTTCCCACCAAGGAAGATGAGTTGTAAAGAAAACTTAAAAGCAGCTAAATATTAATAACACCAATGAAAATGTACCACCGCTGACAAAATTATTGGTGTGTGGCCAATTCACAAGAAAGAGAGAGAGAGAGGGAGTGGGAGGGACTTGAGAGAGAGGGAGAGAGAAAGACCTTAGAAGTGGGAGTGAAAGACTTGAGAGGGATGGGGAGAGAGAGAGAGGGGGGAGAGAGGGAGGTATAGAGGGAAGGAGAGATATATATATATAGTTTGGAGGGAGAGAGGGAGTGAGGGAGAGAGAGAGAGAGCGAGAGAGAAAGACTTGAGAGGGAGAGAGGGAGAGAGTCTTGAGAGGGATATGGAGAGAGGGAGAGAGAGAGTCTTGAGATGGAGAGAGAGAGACTTAAGAGGGAGAAAGGGAGGGAGAGAGTCCAAGAGAGAGACTTGAGAGAGACAGAGGGGGCCTGAGAGTGAGAGAGGGGGGGAGAGAGAGAGTTGAGAGGGAGATCGGGAGGAAAAGAGGGAGAGAGAGAGAGAGAGAGAGAGAGAGAGAGAGAGAGAGAGAGATAGAGAGAGAGAGAGAGTTGATATAGGGAGAGATAAAGAATTGAGAGGGAGAAAGGGAGCGAGAGGAGAAGCTCTGAGAGACTTGAGAGAGAGAGAGGGGTGGGAGGAACTTGAGAGTGAGAGGGAGAGATAGACGGAGAGTTGATATGGAGAGAGGGATGGAGAGACAGAGAGAGAGGGAGAGAGAGAGGGAGAGAGGGGGAGAGAGGGAGAGGGAGAGACCTGAGAGAGAGGGAGAGAGAGAGTTGAGAGGAAGAGTGTTTTCCTGTGTTGGGACGAGCTTTAGAATAAGAAGTGATACAACCATCAAACAAAACCATTACAACTCAATTCCACATTCATGCCATTAAAACCTTTAAGTTTAATAACATGTCATTAGATCATTCATGTAAAAGACCATAAAATCATCATGAATAAGAATCACTATCTTCCAATATAAACAAGAACATTATGAAACTTTCAAACAAAATCCTTAGAAGACATCAAGATACATGCTAATTAGATTGTTCATGTGAAATCTATACAATGATTATGATCAACAAATAAGTCATCAGTCAACCATGATGCAAGAATAAACACTATATACATTAACAAACACTAAATTAATAGATTATTTAATATTTATTACTAAATTTTTGTCTCATCATTATACTATTAAACATTCATAAATTCAGTACTAAAAATATCCATCCAACCAAATTCTTTACAAAATATCCATCCAACAAAATTCTTTATAAAATATCCATCCAAGATCAATTTTTTTATAAATATAAGATCATTGTCTTAATAAAGTTTTGCGGCTCTTAGTTGCATCTATTCATTTCTTTGTATTTTCCTCTTTAAATTGGGACTTTCTCCTTTCCTCTAGCCATCGCTGATGCTCATCTAAGTCCACTTCCATGGACTTACACGCATCAACAACAGTTTGCATTTTTGATGCAAAATGCCTCAATAATGGGTGAACACATTCTTCGTTTTGAATAGTGTTAACTTGATTCTGAATGGTTCTAACATTCACATCGGCTTTTTCTCGAAAGTGAGCACCATCAGGTGTAGGTGGTGGAGGTGGGGGGTTTTGAGGTGGAGTGGTTGGAGTTGGAGGGCGTGGATCCATGATTTAGATATAAGTGAACTTGCATTAAATTTTTAATTGAAAAATGCAAGATACATGTTTAAAATCCCCTTAAACCATTCAATATAAATGACTTAATTGAATACAAATGAGAAAATGTGTAAATCTCATTTATGTCTAAGGCGTGTAAATGGAAAGCAAATAATTGTTAAAGTGATGTGAAATCTCATTGAAAAATACATTAAATTTTTACCTCGCTGCAATGAGGAAGTGTTAAGCTCCAAATTGATTCAACAAAGGTTGAAGTGTTAAGCTCCAAATTGATTCAACAAAGGTGGAAGTGTTAAACTCCAAATTTCCAATACTAAGTGAATCTGTATACATAGTAATGGTTAAACAAAACTTGTCCCTGCAGCCATAGGGAAATGGGAAAAGTTAATGGGTAATAATCGATGGGCTGTGCGAGAGGCTATCATTTGTATATGATTCATTATAATAGCCTCTTGCATAGCACATCGATTATTACCTATTCACTTCGTCCATTTCCCTATGGTTGCAGGGACAAGTTTTGTCTGGTCAATACTAACAATGGATCTAGATTCACCAAGAATTGGAAATTTAGAGAACTTCCAACAATGATCCTTTCTATTTTGAGAGCTGAGGAGAGTCAAAACAATTACAAAATTAATAAAAAACAAATTTTTTAGCAAAGAAATACTAATTTAAAAATAAGAAACAAAGCAAGAATTTACAAAACATGAAAATAAATGATAGAGAATAATGAAAAAATAGACAAGAATGTAAAATAGTTTAAAAAACTGGAGAAAGGAGGTAATTAAAGTTCTATTTTATGTTTGTTTAGTATGCTAGGTTCAATTTTATGTTTTTTTTCTAGTAATAAAAGTTTCATTTTTTTGTTTGAAGTTTTTTTTTTCATAACTAGGGTTTCAAGTTTTTTTGTAACTTTAAATAGAAATGAAAAAAATAAAAAAATCTACAAAGAATGCAAAAAAAATATTAAATTTATCATTAATTGGAATTTGTTTTTGAAAAAATGCAAAAACAACGTACCTGGAGGTTGCTGGAGGTCTTTGCTCGACTGGTATGTCACCAAAATGAGGACTGGTTCATGAAAATGAGGACCAATTCGCGTTATAAAGTCCTCAAAGAAACAAATATTCATTTTATAAAAGTATATTATATTCCCATGTGGCTTCGATTAATTGGATAAAAAATGGATATCCGTTTATTATATCATAAATTTATTGTATATATATAATATATAATATATTATATTTAATACATTGTCTTTATTTGAAAACGAGAGAACAAAACATATATCCGTTAAAACCGGATATCCATTAAAATCAGATATATGTTATGCAACACCATATTGATTTTTCATAGGGCATCAATATCCAAAGGAGTTAATAAAGGATATCTGTTTGGAACGGATATCTGGTTTTCTAATTATAAATTTACTACATATAAATATACTATATATTATAGTATATTATATATAAAATATATTATAGTATATATTATATATAATATATACTATAATATATATTATTTATATTCTAGATATATTGTATATATATTAAATATATTATATAATATATTCAATACATCGTATCCCTTTGAAGCCTCCATCTCCCTTTCAGATATATTGTTTAGGGTTTAGGGAGAGAGGGAGAGTGGGGGAGTGGGAGAGAGTGGGAGAGAGAGTGAGAGAGAGTGGGAATCAGTGGGAGAGAAGGTGGGAGAGTGGGAGAGAGGGTGGGAGAGAATGGGAGAGAGGGTGGGTGTAACATCCCGCTATGCAACCCTGAAGGGTAAGAGCCAAAAGAGGACAAGATAATTTTTTTTTTGAAGACGTAAAGAATAACTTTCACAAAAAGCAATTTACAATACAATAAATTGACAACTTACATGGCCAAGCATGGCCGAACACAACCCAAAGGAGAGGACTAATCCACCCTCCAGAGAAAATCCAAACGGGAGCAAACATAATAGCTCTAGAAACTTTGCTTTGAAACTTCAGGCTACAAAACTTACTGCTCTGGAACTTCCAACTATGGAACTTCCTACTCTGGAACTTCTAGCTACAGAACTGCCAACTACATAGCTTCTTGCTCCGAAACTTCCAGCTACATAACTTCCTACTTCAAAACTTCTAGCTATAGAACTTCCTGCTCCAGAACTTCCAGCTACGGAACTTCTTGCTCTGGAACTTCCAGCTATGGAACTTCCTGATACGAAACTTCCAGCTTGAAACTTCCTGCTTTAGAACTTCTAGCTACGAAACTTCCTACTCTGTAACTTTACAATTGTGACACAAAACATCAAATAGAAGGCGGCGATGCTCCAAAAATTTTGCAGTAGCAACAAAAAACATTAACAAAAGGTGGCGTTGCTCAGGAACTTTTGCAACAGCAACATAAAACATTAACAAAAGGCGGTGTTGCTTCGAAACTTTAATAGACTATAGCAAGAAGGAAAATATACAACCAAAGCTTCTAATTTTGCATGAAAATAAGAAAAGAAAGCCATAAAAGAAATATCATACTACACGCGAGTCCGATACCAACACCGAAACTTGTAAGTCAAACATAATCATCACATATCTTCTCATTAAATTTATGCTTACTTTCTCTCTCTCAAGAGAGTACAATGTGCATAAAAGAATAAGTATGAATACAATAACATTTCCATGAATAAAATACATCATCTGATAAAGCACGTACAAGAGAGAACACCTCCAATTGATGCTCTAGTAACCTTTATGCCAGTCCCCAATGGCGGTGGCAACACCTCCCTACCATGTGAACTCAAATGAGGTCACCCCATCGTGCTCGGAGATAGTCACAAGGCCCTAGCAGAAAACAAGGCAAGGAAACATATGGCCAACACTCACATCAGACACTGAGCAAACATGGAATACAATGCATTGAATCCAATATCACAACATGAATATGCTCAAACAATAATATGTCGAGTACTACTCATGACTACTAAGGTATGAAGCACAAGAGTATAGACCAGATAAAATGTCATCGTGTGTGCTCAAAGGGATGGCACCACACGGAACTAGATACACCTCTCATATAGACGAGGAGACTCAATCAAACCCGTATCAACGTCCACCAGACGGATAACTCAACGCCTTACAGACGGATAGGCCTTCTCGTTTCACCAAACGAGGTATCCATAGAAAACATGAAATAATGATAAACCACTAAGACCATCATAAAAACCATTTAAAATAGCCAAGCAATATTGCTGCTAAAAAAAAGGCACATTTATCAGCTGAAATTCAACATGAAAAAGAGGCTTAAAATTACATAAAAATTCCAAGTACCCGAAATAGAATTCTAAACCTGACCTAGTTCAAATTTTGGCATTTCAAGTTGGAATCCACCTTCAATTTTTGATTTTATAACCCAAAATAAGATACTATACTAAAAAATGTCATTTAATGCATGGCTGGGCAAAAACATGGAAAATGAAAGTGCCCGGATTAAGAATCGGAAAAAGACCCAGTTCATATTTTGACATTTCTACATGGAATCCAACTTAATTTTACACTTTTAATAAGCAGTAAACAAGCAACAATGAAAAATGTCATTTTGCAAGTAGGCACAAATTTGGGCAAAAATGAAAGTGCCCAAAACTAAAATCTACCAAAGACCGAGTTGAGATCTTGGCATTTCTACATGAAATCCACCCTTAAAATTCATTTTTAGCAATGGGATAATGAGCAACAATAAAAAAACATTTTTAAACAAGTTGGGCAAAAAGAGAAATGAAATGAGAGTGCCCAAAAATTAGATTTGACAAAGACCCATTTCAAATTTACAGGAATGCACCAAAAATCTGTCATATATCAAGACTACAAAACTTCAAATGAAATCCAAAACACACATTATTCATCCCCAAGGTATTCATAAAAAGAACAGAGAAATAATTTTGCCATAAAGAAATTACAAAGCTTCCATTCTTAAGCTGAATTGCATTCAATAGCACAAGAAATTAAAGGGATTCAAAAACCACAAAAGAAATACCTCAATGTCGCCCCAAAACTAAAAAGAAAGATTGCTCTGAAGGGAAGGCGCGGCTAGGTTCCAAAATATGGAAGCCAAGAGGAAATAGCGTGTTGATTTCAACAATCTACTACCCACAAATTTCTTCTCAGAAAAACTTGCACAATCTCCCCAACTTGGTCGCCTAAATCATGGGGTTTCCTCCTCCATGCCCAAAACACAAAATTTCTTCTTCTCCCCAATAAGAATCCCCCCCCAAAAAAAATGAAGAATATATATCTATCAAAGACAAGGTTTCTTTTTTTTAAAATTTTAACTCCACTCTTCCCGACAATAAAATGAAATAAGGCATCTTATTATACAAGCTATTAAAGCTCCCAAAAACCATTAATTAAAATCACAAAATACACAATATTCTCTACTCAAATAAAAAAATAATTTAAATTCAATCGTTAAAATACACAAAGCTCCCCAAATAAGATTTAAATAAAATTATGAGGGCTCACAAGAAAGATTAATAAAATCATTTAATTTTTTTTTCCAAATGAAACAAATCATTCTTTCAAATGAACGATAAAAATCATTTAAAAACAACATATTTAAAATCTCACGAATAAATCCATTCCAAATCTCAAATCAATTAAACACAATGAAATACCATAACAAAAAGCCTCAACAAGACATACTGGTAAAGCACATATGATTGAAAGGTGCACTGGAACATATGTCTGGAAGGTGCTCTAGACATTACCATTAGGTAACTGGATAGTAAGACATCAACAAGGAAACACTGCCCTAATAGGGTACAATGGGCTAGGATAGGGAAATTTGGCCTATGACTACCTCTAGTAACCACCATCGAGGAAGGTACACTCAGACCTATGAAGCCAGGTGGAGTCGATACCTGGTACCTGTAACATACACATCGCATAGACATATATACATAGCTGAAGCACATACTACATCCTGACTATAGTTAGCTACCATATATATCAGTTACTTGCATCATCATAGATAATCATAATAACCTCTCACTAAATCAACAATATCTAACCTCATTATAATAACATTTAACATTTAAAATATCAAATCAAAATCAAAATACTGTCTTACGAGCCTGGGTTTAGAGAGGTGTTACATCCTCCCTCCCTAAGATTTGACTTACTCCTGGAAGTCATGTAAACTTAATATGCAACCATGTCACACATTAGTACTCAAAATATAATAATCAACATTAAACAATTGTACTTCATTCCAAAGATGAGAAACATAATATATATCATTCATCACTGAGTGAAATAGAGAGGTCATCCTTATAACATTCACGTTTCAAATAATCATCATCAATATATTGACATATGCCCTACTCATAAAATCTCAATCATGAAACAAAATAACATGGTTAATCTTGCTAACATCACATGTGCCACAATTCTCAACATAAGCATTTATTTTAACATCCACATTCATACAAGGATGAGTTAAGATACACATTAATTCCACTAAGAAAAAGGGTAAAGAAGATGCATAAGCACTCAATTCTTTCCAAAACACCATAATTTGCAACAATATTTGTTTTCCACGCACTTCCAATCTCACACATGAGAACATATTTGGCATTATTTTCAACAAAATATAACAATTTACACTTTCTAAAGCACAATAAGCCAACTTTTGAACTTTTCATATGAAACCATATCCAAGATGAAACATGCATTTATGCATACATACATACTTACATCATTGAGAATCACATCACAAGGCTACACAAGGGTCCATTTGGACACCGGTAAGCAACATACTAATCCATGATATATAAACCATGAGCCAAGAGCCAATATCCATCTCATATAATCCATATCTCACACTTAGTGGTTTGTTGGTGTTAGGCCACACACACATGGTGAGACCGTCCAAACAAGACAACAATGACCTATCTCTTGTTGAATAAGGTGGTTAGCCTTCAAGAGATAGTCATCACACATAGGTGGGTAGTGGGTCCTAGCTATGAAACAACCTCACATACCCCCATCCTCAAGGTTCCCTGCATCTACTTCCTCGTATACACTCAATCGAGTCCGACTCTCCCATTTTTGATGAGGAATCACATTACAACACAAGACCAACATTTTAAAACAACAAATAGAAAATTAGTTTAGCCATCAAAGATCATAAATAATTATCAAATAAAGATTCAATTTCAGCAATAAAGCAAGAAATGCATGCAATTTCAACACTAAATCAAATGTAACCTCAAGGGTTACATGCATCTAAGATCACAAGGTGTGGCTAAACCATCACAAACAAGATAAATAAATTTTTTTTGGTCCTCACAATCAAAGTGAAAATCATCAATAACCAAAAGAAGATTTGCAATTTTCGAAATGACACAATACATAACTATGTGGCTAAACTAGCCACCAAATGAGGAAGGAGGGAACAACATCTGACTATCACATTAGCCCCTCATGTGTGGCGGAGTGAACACACCAACCACATGGCATGAAGTGTACTCCTCGGCTACACCTCGCATCACATCATCACATGACATGGACTCGCCAAGTGGCCCATGCACTGCTTGGCTATCTGCATGGAATGTGCACCTCGGCCACATCCCACATCGCATCTTAACGAGACATGGTCATACACCAGCTAGAGAAGGCACATACTAGTCATATTGCACATGGCAGTGTGTCTGTGGCTCTGCGAAAGTAGGCACGCGCAGATCACACCCCGCATAGTGACACCTTGTGGAAAGGGCACATGTAGGTACTCGTTGAAGCCAGACATATACATGGCTAGGAAAAACCCATATGCCAACCAACCCAAACACTGTCGAGAGCAAACATGAGTGTCCCTCTACAAGTGTATGAGGCCCCATCATGCTCATCACACAAGTAGGCTACCATAACACAATCTCATAGTGCACCTTCACATGTCTAAGCACGTGGCATCATCACCAACACTATGTCCAAACATCAGTGTGGTGTGGCATCATATCTATGGCAACATGGTAGAACATGTGTTGATATGGAAAGAAATAGTGCATATATGAGTATATAAATATGGGGCTACTCGAATCTCACCTCTCATGTGGACGAGGTCGACTCACTAATGCCATCCCAACGTCCCTATGGACGGCTAGGCAATACTAACAAACCAATGCTGCTGTGCACAAAGCTATGGGGATTAGGCTAGCACATATGGATCAAGTACCCTAATCCATCATAAGGGGAAGTAGTGAGTACTTTCCTTAGGATCAGTTGAGCTAAGAACACTCTGCGCTGCAATATGCACATGCTGCACACTTCGCCCAAGGAACTTTGTGGCCGATACTACCCCATCATGGACTGAGGGATTAGAGAACCAAAAGAAGAGATTTTACGAAACTAACTTTTTATTACTCTTAATTATATATATGAATTTCAACCACACGTGGGTTGTCCCTCAATCAGGTAACAAACATACAAACACACATAATGGTATGGTTAATCCCACACCCAAAATACAACATATCCTCCATGGATGGGTACACAGTCTCACCATCCCATGGGCACACAAAGCAAGTATGGGGTATTCACAACACTCAACATGTGCACTAACACAGGATGTTCACAAAATAGGGAGTACCTTTTTCTAATTTCCTCTTACCAAAATAAAACCATTATCCACCTCTAATTATGCAAGATCAATACAACTTTCCAAGAATAGGTATTCCCAACATCCATACAATACATCATAGTGCTACATGGAGTAAATCAACAATGCCATAATATCTCTCACTCACATTAACTATTATAAGGTGGTAAATCACCTTACTACACACATATGTTAACCACATTTATTTCCCACACATAGTGCAATATCATTACAATGTTTACCCAAGACAAGGTATGCAACATTATCACTTCACATACATTTACCATTTTGCATTTTGAATCCAGGTACAATAATTTAACATCTACATGATTTCTTAATACTTAACAATAAAGTTGGGGATTATAGGCCTCACCAACAAGATGCACCTATCATGCAATTATCATTAACATGCCAATGGTTTCACTATTCCCTTTTTCTCTAAACTTTATTTAATACAGAATGGTTTCTTATTCAAATTCACACATATTCCATGATTATGAATGCAACTTGGGGACTTAGGTCCTTTACCGAAGGCTGAACTAATAAAACAAACCTTCACGAATGCATAAACATTTGCTCATAATAGACAAGCGTGCCATGGATTTCAATACACCGCACATTCAAAGATAGGCATCTTCGTTAAACCAATGGGAAGAGAGAGAGAGAGAGAGAGAGAGAGAGAGAGAGAGAGAGAGAGAGAGAGAGAGAGAGAGAGAGAGAGAGAGAGAGAGAGAGAGAGAGAGAGAGAGAGAGAGAGAGATTTACAATTTTGACATAAGCACTAATGCAAACATGGTCTCATCATCATATTTATAATCTCAATACAATATTACATCAGAAGCAACTTCAAAACTGCACAAGGTCAATCAAGCAATCATTAACACGAGGTAAAGCACAAGAAGACATGCACCTGAAACTTTTCATGGTGAAGAAAACATCAAGACTCAAGAAGAATACACACAAAAGAAACTTCTTGCCACCCTCAAGGTCAGACAGAACTTCCAACAACATAAACCAAGAAACCAAGCAAGGATAATTTAGGCAACACATGTCACTTGCAACCCACCAACAAGCTAAGGTGCAACATTCCCACCCATAACATAGAGTATAGGAAAGTAATCAATCTCAACCTTGGGAGACTCTCAACCAAGGGAATCACTCCAAACCTGTAGGGTAAGGCAAGACCTAGGAGGCATCCTTCCTCCACAACACAAGCCAGGGTTGGGAAGCTCAACCCTCTAAAATGCCATACTAAGACACTCAAAGCAAGAGGTCCTATGACTATCTTGCCACAACAAGCATTTGGAACACACACATCAAGCACACTGCAACCACATGGGCTACAACTGCTCATGAACCACTCAAGGGTCACAACCCTTTACACAATGAAAGAGCCACACATCAAGAAGGAGACTAATCAGAATACACTCCTTGGTAGGCTCGAGGGTTTAACTACCCTCACACAAAAGCATTCCTCAATAGGACATGCAAAGGGTAGGAAACAACAACACTTGTTGCCATCCACCACACACAACACACCAAGATGGTATCAACCATAACCAGGGATCCTAGTGCAGCAGCATGGGTTCTACCTCTAACTTTTCCCTTAGGGGCATCCTAAAGGAAACAAGAAACACATCAAAATAGATCATCACAAGGACGGTCTATACACCATACTAAGACATGAAAGAAAAACAATAAGACTATGAAAACAATATAACAAGCTCATGCCACACACACAAAACACAACATAACATAGAAGGCTCAAGTACACCAGAGCTCCTAGTGTGTGAACATGGGCTTTGATACTAGATGTAACATCTCGCTACGCAACCCTAAAGGTTAAGAGCCAAAAGAGGACAAGATAAATTTTTTTTTGAAGACATAAAAAATAACTTTCACAAAAAGCAGTTTACAATACAATAAATTGACAACTTACATGGAAAAGCATGGCCGAACACAACCCAAAGGAGAGGACTAATCCACCCTCCAAAGAAAATCCAAATGAGAGCAAACATAATAGCTCCAAAAACTTTTCTCTGAAACTTTAGGGTACAAGACTTCCTACTCCAGAACTTCCTGCTTCAGAACTTCCAACTACGGAACTTCCTGCTCAGGAAATTCTAGCTACAAAACTTCCAACTACGAAACTTCCTGCTCTGGAACTTCTAGCCATGAAACTTCCAGCTACAAAACTTCCTGCTCCAGAATTTCCTGCTTCAGAACTTCCAGCTACGAAACTTCCTGCTCCAGAACTTCCAACTACGAAACTTCCAGCTATGAAACTTCCTGCTTCAGAACTTCTAGCTACGGAACTTCCTGCTTCGGAACCTCTGATCCATAACTTCCTACTACTCTGGAACTTTACAGTAGTGATATAGAACAACAAACATAAGGCGGCGATGCTCCAAAACTTTTGCAACAACACAAAACATTAGCAAAAGGCGATGTTGCTTCAAAACTTTTGTAGCAACAACACAAAACATTAACAAAAGGTGGTGTTGCTTCAGAACTTTAGCAGACTATAGCAAGAAGGAAAATATACAACCAAAGCTTCTAATTTTGCATGAAAATAAGAAAAGAAAATCCCTTTCCCTCAACTGCTCCTTCATTTATGTGTTTCAATAAAGCGGGAATATTCCAATGCCAATGGGACACTAACACAAAATGCAATTTCGAGATAATTTTCTCTCTAAATTCCCACTTTAGAAGTGTCCAAAATTGATGAGAAAGTGCCAACAAAATAGTCAAATTTTGATTCCAATTTTGCCTAATATTGCGCGAGATTGATATCAATAAAAGAATTATCATAGTACACACGAGTCCGATACCAACACCGAAACTCGTAAGTCAAACATAATCATCACATATCTTCTCATTAAATTTATGATTACTTTCTCTCTCTCAAGAGAGTACAATGTGCATAAAAGAATAAGTATGAATACAATAGCATTTCCATGAATAAAATACATCTGATAAAGCACGTACAAGAGAGAACACCTCCAACTGATGCTCCAGTAACCTATATGCGAGTCCCCAATGGCGGTGGCAACGCCTCCCTACCATGTGGACTCAAACGAGGCCACCCCACCGTGCTCAGAGGTAGTCATAAGGCCCAAGCAGAAAACAAGGCAAGGAAAGATATGGCCAACACTCACATCAGACACTGAGCAAACATGAAATACAATGTATTGAAGCCAATATCACAACACAAATATGCTCAAACAATAATATGTCGGGTACTACTCATGACTACTAAGGTATGAAGCACAAGAGTATAGACCAGATGAAATGTCATCATGTGTGTTCAAAGGGATGGCACCACACGGAATTAGATACACCTCTCATACAGACGAGGAGACTCAATCAAACCCGTATCAACGCCCTCCAAACGGATAACTCAATGCCCTACAGACAGATAGGCCTTCTCGTTTAACCAAATGAGGTATCCATAGCAAACATGAAATAATGAAAAACCACTAAGATCATCATAAAAATCATTTAAAACAACCAAGCAATATTGCTGCTAAAAAAAAGGCACATTTATCAGCTGAAATTCAACATGAAAAAGAGGCTTAAAATTACATAAAAATTCCAAGTACCCGAAATAGAATTCTAAACCCAACCCAGTTTATATTTTGACATTTCCAGTTGGAATCCACCTTCATTTTTTGATTTTATAACCCAAAATGAGATGCACTAAAAAATGTCATTTAATGCATGGCTGGGCAAAAACATGGAAAATGAAAGTGCCCGGATTAAGAATCGGACAAAGACCCAGTTCATTTTTTGACGTTTCTACATGGAATCCAACTTAATTTTACACTTTTCACAGGAAGTAAGCGAGTAGCAATGAAAAAATGTCATTTTGCAAGTAGGCACAAATTTGGGCAAAAATGAAATTGCCCAGAACTAAAATCTGCCAAAGACCCAATTGAGATCTTGGAATTTCTACTTGAAATCCACCCTTAAAATTCATTTTTAGCAAGGGGCTAATGAGCAACAATAAAAAAATGTTTTTAAACAAGTTGGGCAAAAAGAGAAATAAAATGAGTGCCCAAAAATTAGATTTGACAAAGACCCATTTCAGATTTATAGGAATGCACCAAAAATCTGCCATATATCAAGACTATAGAACTTCAAATTAAATCCAAAACACACATTATTCATCCCTAAGGTATTCATAAAAAGAACAGAGAAATAATTTTTCCATAAAGAAATTACAAAGCTTCCATTCTCAAGCTGAATTGCATTCAATAGCACTAGAAATTAAAGGGATTCAAAAACCACAAAAGAAATACCTCAATGTCACCCCAAAACTGAAAAGAAAGATTGCTCTGAAGAGAAAGCGCGGTTGGGTTCCAAAATATGGAAGTCAAGAAGAAATGGCACATTGATTTCAACAATCTACTACTCACAAATTTCTTTTCAAAAAAACTTGCACAATCTCCCCAACTTGGTTGCCCAAATCATGGGGTTTCCTCCTCCATGTCCAAAATAGAAAATTTCTTCTTCTCCCCAAAAATAATCCTTTTTTTTTTATAGGAGAGAGTGGGAGAGGGTGGGAAAGGGTGAGAGAGGGTTGAAGGGAGGGTCGGAGAGCATGGGAAAGAGGGTGGAAGAGAGGGTGGGAGAGGGTGGGAGAGTGGGAGAGAGGGTCGTAGAGCATGGGAGAGGGTGGGAGAGAATGGGTGTAGGGTTTATAGAATGGGATACTATATATTATTTATTTATTATATTAAATATATTAATATAATATTAATATATATATATATTAATATATACTATATACATAATAATAAATGAATATATATTATATATTAATATAATATTAATATATATATATATATATATATATATTAGTACATAATAAATATTAATATTTAATAAATATCTATCATATGTCAAAAGAAATCATAATTCTTAAAGTTCAAATAACGAATATCTGTTTTGTGTATTAGTGGTTTACACACTTGGATGAGCAACACAATATATTAATATTAATATATAATATATATTATATATTATATTATATGTTAATATATATTATATATTATATTATATGTTAATATATATTATATATTAATATATAATATAATATATATTATGTATTAAAATATAATATATAATATATATTATATATTGATATAAGATATATATTATGTAACATATGACATTGTAGTAACACTAGAGGTGACAGATATCCGTCTATAACAGATATCTGTTATAGATGTCCATATATGTTTTGTAGGTGCGAATTGTTAAGACTTGGGGCCATGTCGGTTAGATCACATAATGGATATCCATTTTGCAAGTTATATAAAAAACAAAAAAGGGTCTGTTTTGAGTATTTCAATGGTCTCTACATTCTTTTTGTAGCGAAAATCTCATGTTTTCTGTCTACATCAGATGAAATTCAGATTTTCAAAGATTCTCTTACACTTTTTGTAGAATTCCTATCATTTGTGTGTATTTTTTTGTTTGTGCAATGGGGAGCAACAGTTGGCATAAGAGAAAAGGTAAAAGAAAACTTACAGCAGATCAAATTGAAGCATATAGAGCAAAAGATAGAAAAAGTCATAGGAAAAGAAGACAAGGTATGCAAAATATTCAAATTGAAGCTTCTTCCGAACCATTGAATGTTAATTCAAGTGAAGATGAAATAGGGATTGAAATTATTGAACATCATATTCAAATTGAAAATGAAAAAAATTAAATTGAAAATGAAAATGTGAACAACATTGAGAATGAAAATGTTGTTGAAAATATTATTCAAAATGAAATTGTTATTGAAAATGTTGAAAATGAAAATGTGGTTGAAAATGAAATTGTTTTTGACAATGAAAATGTTGTTCAAAATGAAATTGTAATTGATAATGTTGAAAATGAAAATGTGGTTGAAAATGAAAATGTTGAAAATGAACCTTATGCAACACCTAATTACAAAAGAACCCCTAAATGGTTGGTTGAAATAGATGAGAACATAATTGATAATCTTCAAGGAAAAAGGTCACAACGAATGGTTCGTTTATGGGCTACGAAATTGTTCAATGAATTCGTTTCCAATAAGACATTAACCGAACAATGCCAAATTTTTGTGCAATTACTTAAGATTTACAAAATGAGACCATTATTAAAAAAATTGAAGATTCATCTCACAAAAAAATTGGAAAAAATAGTCTTATTGTAAAAAATCTTTTTAATGCTCTAACCTCTATTGGGAAGACTAGTAAGGAAAAAGATAAAAGGGTTGCTCGAAGAGTTATCACAACCTCACTAGTAAGCCATCATTTGAAAAATGCTCATTTAATGAGACAAACTTTTATTGATTTTAACTTAAATTGTAAAGCATTGAATAGAGAACTATCAAGAAGAGGAAGACTCGATAGTGTTCTTCAAAATGATACGTGGGAGGCTTCCACATGTTGATAAAAAGCTAACCGATAATTTGTAAAGATGCAAATTGAACAATATTGGAATTTTCACTCTAGAGTATCACCAAACGTAAAAGATGTTTTAAAGTTACAAATTGGCAATAGAGATCGTACACCGCATCCTAAATTTTTTTTAGAATGTAGCCAAATAATTTGTTACAAACAATTTTGTCAAGAACATCCACATTTGCAAATCTCGCAAAGGGATTTTGAGTCTTGCAAACCATTTTATTGTGTTCCTATTAAGGTTCGTAATACATGTTGTAAATACCATGTTGAGTTTTCAATGTATCATGAATTGTTATGCCATATTCGTTCTACTATGTATACTGATGAAATGTTGTAGGAGTGTCATGCAGTGCAACTTCCCAAGTCATCCAGGGAGTTGTTAGGTTCATTTTTATGCATTAGAGATGATGGTTGGTTATTTTATAAAAAATATTGTTTAAATGAAACATGTTTGCAATGTGGTGATTTATTGAAGTTTGTAACATGCTTTCATGAGGGAAATGATCATGATTTTGGTAAAAAAATTGTTGAGGAAAACAAATATGAGATAGTGAAATACACATTGAAGAGTGGAGGTGAGGGTTCTAGATGCGAGTTGGTTGCAAGAGAGGTAAGTATAGCTGATTTTATTTTAGATTTTAAGAAAAATATTTTCTATAAGTATGCAGGCATAGCCATAGGTTGCAGTGGTTGGATCAACAATTCAGGATGTGTAAGGACTCTTTCCACATTGGAACTATTGTATCTGTAGTTGATTTTGGTAAAAATTATACATTGCAATGACAAAATGAAGTTCAATCACAATATTATAATTCTGTTCAGATTGCTATTTTTTTCCACATATCATATAGGCATGCCCTTGATAGTACAGAAGAGGATAAGAAAATAATCAGGGAGTACCATTTTTACATGAGTGATGATATATCTCATTCATTTGAGTTTGTACAACATTTTTTTGAATTTTTTTTTGAGTTCTTGTGGGAAAAAGGAATTGCAATGGGTCAACATTTGATTTGGTTAGATAACTGCATAGGGAAATTCAAGAATGCTTGCATGTTTTATTGGTTGAGCAGGATGCATATAGAGAGGGGTGTACCACATATTTGGAGTGTTTTCAAAGTTGGGCATGGAAAAGGTGAGCATGATGGTGCAGGTGCATGTGTGAAGAGAGCTTTGGTTAAGGAAAAAATGAAGATTAGAGGTGGTGCAACATTCAGTGATGCACGTTCTATTATGGACTGGTGTACTTATGCACTATCACGAGGAGGGACACTTGATTCACAAGTTAGTAGGTTCTTTTGGCTGGTTGAGGAGGGCACAGTGGGAGACATAATGAAATGTCAAACAATTAGAGATTCTTCAAAGATGCATTCAGTTTGAAGCTCAGATGCAAGTGCATGGACCATATGGACATGAGAGATGGCTTGTTTTTGTCAGAATTGTATTCAATGTGATTGGGATCAGTACGAGTCAAGTGAATGGGTAGATACATGGATTCCACAGTACCTAACCCCTTTATCTGTAGCACAATCCTCATTACAAGATGTAATGGAAAGTTCACCTGACTACGATCATCTTTTAGATCTTGTACAACTAGGACATGTCTATGCAGTTGTATCACCAGAAGGGAATGAAGAGGGATTAGACTATTGGTTGGTATGATGTGTATAGGGAAAGAAAAAGCTAACACAACTGATGACAGATAATGATGGCTTCATGTATCCTATAGGCTCAATTTTTGTTTCTTGAACTTGGTTGCATTACCATTTCACCATAGTTTAGGTTGTTTACAATAATATATATTTGTTATTCTAAGTATATTTAGATGTTGATAAAAAATTTATGATCACATAGGTTTAGTTGTTGTTTTTGAAACTTGGTTGCGAACATATATGATTAGAAAGAATGTTGTACCTGCATTTGAAGAATATGAGAAACAAAAAACCATTCTAATGTATTCGCACCTTGTTATAGCAACAACTGTTAAGTTATTGAGACATCATGCTAGACCAAAAATAAAAAACTATGGACAATTAGTAGTGCTGATCATGAAGCATTACTGGAAACTATGAAGGAAAGAGATGACCTTGTAGGGACACTTGAGTAGAAAATCATTTTTTGTATGGTACATGTATGATATTATTCATCACATTTTGATATTGTTTATCTACTAAGGTTCATTATTTAGGTTGTTTAGAATAATATAGATTGGTTATTCTAAGCATCTTTTATAGTTTGCATTACCAATTCATCATTGTTTAGGTTGTTTAGAATAATATAGATTTGTTGGTCTAAGCATCTTTTCTATTGTGACAGTATAGATATCTCATTTGAAGTATATTGCGATGTTCCTAACATGATAGATCATGGACCTACTGCGACAATAGCCAACTCTGATCATTTGGGAGAGGTATGCGACATATTAGAATAATATAGATTGGTTATTCTAAGCATCTTTTATAGTTTGCATTACCATTTCATCATCATTCAGGTTGTTTAGAATAATGTAGATTTGTTAGTCTAAGCATCTTTTCTATTGTGACAATATAGATTTCTCATTTGAAGTATATTACAATGTTCCTAGCACGATAGATCATGGAATTGCTACAACCAGCTCTGATCCTTTGGGAGAGGTATGCGAGAGATTAGAATAATATAGATTGGTTATTCTAAACATATTTTATAGTTTGCATTACCATTTCATCATCAATTAAGTCATTTAGAATAATATAGATTTTTTATTCTAAGCATCTTTTCTATTGTATATAGTTTGACTGCTACCTTAATGGTTTGTATAGGTGGTTCACTCTAGAACGTCAACATGCTACTCCTGTGGAAGAGTGTGCCAGCCGCGAGGGCAATGCGAACTCTATTTCCTTCCCCTACTGGGAAATTACTATGTATTAGGGTCATTTGTTGTATGCCCACGTGGCATTTTGTAAATCCTATATTTGATAGCAATTATTGAATGATAATATCATGCATATTGTGTACACTTTATGTGTATTCAAATGTATACTTTACAACTGATGTGTTTACTTTATCACTTATGAGTATTGCAATGTATACTTTATGACTTAGATGTTTTAAAGCGTATACTTTCTATTCATGTGTGTAGTTCATGACTTAAGTGTATTTGAGTAAATGAATCAACTTTTCACTTATTGACAAGGAACAAAACAAACCCTAAACCCCTTTGCACCTTTACATCGCATCCATCTGACCCTTTTTCTATCAACTGAAAACTCATCATCGTGGGAAAACACATTCGAGATAGAAAAAATAGAGAGAGGTTATTGTAGAGGATCCCAACATGATCCCATAGCCTTAGATGGAGAGTCTGTAGGCATCACGGTTTCTGATAAATAGAGATTCAAAGATTACTGCCTTTTAGCACTTTGGACTCTTAAGGGAAATCACCAGTCCAATGTAGCTCAGAGTGATTCGACATATTTGGGTGCAAAAGAGGACCATCCCTAGCATAAATGTACCCATTCAGACATGTTGGAATAGTCTGTTTGGTCCTATGAGTTGCAGAATGAAAGTTGTACCACTTTGCAACTTTATACTAGCATTTGACAACTTTTTCCCCAACTGAAAACTCGTCACCATGGGAAAACGCCTTCAAGATAGAAAAAATCGAGAGAGGTTATTGTAGAGGGTCTCAACATGATCCCATAGCCTCAGATAGAGAGTCTATAGGCATCATGATTTCTAAGAAATAGCCTTTCAAAGATGGTTTTCTTTTAACACTTTGGATTCTTAAGGGAAATCACTGGTCCAATATAGCTCGGAGTGATTCGGCGTATTTGGGTGCAAAAGAGGACCATACCTAGCATAAAAATACCCATACAAATGTGTTGAAACAATCCATTTGGTCCTATGAGTTGCAGAACGAAAGTTGCACCACTTTGCAACATTACACTGCTTGCATTTGACAACTTTTTCCTCAACTGAAAACTGGTCACTGCGGGAAAATGCGCCTGAGATAGAAAAAAATGAGAGAGGTTATTTTAGAAGGTCTCAACATGATCCCATAGCCATTACTCTTAAGGGAAATCACCGGTCCAATGTAGCTCAGAGTGATTCGGCATATTTGGGTGCAAAAAAGGACCATCCCTAGTGTAAACGTACCCATCCAGACATGTTGTAACAGTCTGTTTGGTCCTACGAGTTGTAGAACAAAAGTTGCACCACTTTGCAACTTTACACTACTTGCATCTGACAACTTTTTCCTCAAATGAAAACTCATCACCAAGGGAAAATGCCTTTGAGATAGCAAAAACCAAGAGAGATTATTATAGAGGGTTTCAACATGATCCCATAGCCTTAACAAAGTGTCTATAGGCATCACAATTTCTAAGAAACAACCCTTCAAAGATTTCTGCCTTTTAGCACTTTGGACTCTTAAGGGAAATCGTTGGTCCAATGTAGCTTGGAGTGATTCGCTGTATTTGGGTGAAAAAGAGGACCATACATAGCATAAAAATACCCATCCAAATGTGTTGGAATAGTTTTTTTGGTCCTATGAGTTGTAGAATGAAAGTTGCAACACTTTGCAACTTTACACTGCTTGCATTTGACAACTTTTTTCTCAACTGAAAACTTGTCACTGCGGGAAAACACCTCCGAGATAGCAAAAATTGAGAGAGGTTATTGTAGAGGGTCTTAATATGATCCCATAGCCTCAGACGAAGAGTGTGTAGGCATCATGGTTTTTGAGAAATAACCTTTCATAGATTGTTGTCTTTTAGCATTTTGGACTCTTAAGGGAAATCACCAGTCCAATGTAGCTCAAAGTGATTCAAAGTATTTGCGTGCAAAAGAGGACCATCCCTATCATAAATGTATCTATCCAGATGTGTTGGAATAGTCCATTTGGTCCTATGAGTTGCATAACAAAAGTTGCACCACTTTGCAACTTTATAGTGCTTGTCAAAATTGTAACTTATTGTCAAATGATGGAAGTTCAAGAGTCATCTTGTTGTAGTTCATTGGAAAATAGTTGGAAGTTGTTTGGTCATGGACCAATTAGGTAGGAATTAGATGTTAGAAGGGTTTGGGAGAGCAGGGGGGTCAATCGAGGTTTGGGTATGATGCCCTAGATGCGAAAAGTGTGGTTTTTGAGTGAAATTGGGAGGTTTAGGGGTGTTAGTGATTGAAATTTGTTGGGGAAAAATTTTCTAAAGGTGTATTAAGCATATGTAGACTTTTATAAACATTTTTGAGTTGTTGTTTGAGTGAGATAAGTGTGGAAATGCATACTTTCAATTAACCACCTTATAATATAGGAAAAATGAGGGTTACATGATTGAGTGACTTAGATGGTGTTTACAAGGATGATAGTTGTGGAATTTGGATGTTTATAGCTTGGTGAGATACTGTCCAAAGGAATCTTGGAGGGGCAACAATTTTAAAGAGGAGTTGTTTTGCAAATTTGGGCTAATTGGAGCCTTGTTCGGCATAATAGTTCAATTTCAGTGGGGTTGTTCCAAAACAAGCACATTAGGTTTTGAGATATGTTAAAGAGAAGGGTAATGGGTGTCTTTCACAACCTTTCATTTTGTGGGTTTGAGTTGATTTTGTGAAGATATTGATTCTTACTCAAGATGATTTTATACCTTTTACATGTTATTATGCTTCAATGAACATTAAGTGACATTGACTTTTATCTAGATGATTATATTACTTTCAAATGAACACTGTAACATGAAATGCATTTCATTAAGTTGTATCCACTTTTCATTAATTTTAACTTCTTTTGAAATAAAAATCAGCTGCACACTTCATTACACGAGTTTAAAAAACAAAATAATGTCAAATGCAAATTCATTCAACAGAGCTTGAAATCACGGGTATTCTCAAAATGAGTGTTTGATAAA
Source organism: Sequoia sempervirens (assembly GCA_007258455.2). Classification (NCBI taxonomy): domain Eukaryota; kingdom Viridiplantae; phylum Streptophyta; class Pinopsida; order Cupressales; family Cupressaceae; genus Sequoia; species Sequoia sempervirens. The sequence continues at coordinate 154,653 of VDFB02311641.1, forward strand.
AATGTATTGGTAGACATGTATGGAAAATGTGGTACAATAGAAAAGGAAATTCATTGTTTGAAAAATATCCTCAAAGAAATAGATGGATTACCAATTGTAATTCATAAGTTCTATTAAAATGTTATTTTGTTAATCTATAACATACATTATCAATCATAACTTTAAACAATTCTAAGATAATTATACATTCCATTTTGAAATTTCAAAGTAGAAAGACATGCACACGAGGAACAATGTAACGTCCGTTGTGCAAACCCCAAAAGATAACTACTATGCACACAATTTTTTTTTTTTAATTATATATTTTATTTATTTATTTTCTTTTGATAATAATAAAGCATTATATGCTATTTAATTAATTTAAAAATTCAAAAATCAATACTACTTACCTTATGAAAATTTAAAATTCTAATTCACATTATAGCATCTATTATTTTTATTTAAACTATACACTCAATCAAGAAAATTTAATTAATTAACTTTAACTACAATTACCTACAAATAATTATATCAACTAAATAACATTAATTAATCACACATAAAATACAGATTAATTAAATAATAACTATTCACAAATAAATAAATAATCAATAACAACCAATACTGAAACAAAGACAAGGTTAAGACCACGACATTGTAAGACTCACAACGAGGTGACGGACTTGGGTGGGGACACTTCCTTATCAACTCCCTTTTCAACATCATACCCGTTGGGTTTATGGGACACGTTCAAACCTGTCAAACAAGTAGAGTTGATGTCTAGTACCTAGATCCTACATAGAAACAAACATCATGTAGCATGTAAATCTCCATTGCAGGCACATTGTGAAAGGTAATCGTGGGGTAGCAGGGCACTCACGAGCAAGTGATGCCACTCCATCCTTTTAGCAAGACTCACTAGCAAACACATAAGAATCCATAGCATCATAGAATCACAACATCACCACTTATATTATTAAAGAAAACCATAACATAACCAAATAGCATAATCACCACGTAATGTATCATCAAGCATCATAAGTAATGTCAAGTGTAGCAAACCAACCAAACTATGAATCCACACACAACCAATCTGGTGAACTAATCACCATCACAAACCAAGTACAAAATCAACACAAAAGAGTATCAACAACATGAGGGGTATTAAAAACAAATTAGATTGATTATCAATTCTTATATATCAAATTGTAGAATAATTGTGTTTGTGCATATACAAATTTGGCATATGCCTACTCAGAACAAGTTTTACAATAAGTTTTAAAAATTGTGGCATATATGCCATCTCAAGATCTATCAAACCCTAAGTGCATGTCAATCTATATCATATCCTAATCCTATGCTGGACCATCAAAATCAAGCCTCCTCGAAGAAGTTAGATGCTCTATAGTTTCCTGCACAATAACATTTCAAACCACAAATCAGATTATGTGAATGGTTGACAAGATAGACTAGTAAATAGAAACTTATATACCATCATTTATAAATTACAAATTTAACATCAAAATCAGTATACATGTACTATATTATATCAATAATGCAATTCTAGTTTACCTCAAATCTTGCTCTCTTTTCTGCAAGATGTTCTGCATATGATTGTCCCTTATGACGATTAAGAGTCCTCGTATAAAGTAATGGTCTCTCACTCATCACAATGCTGAGTCAAATAGAGGACTATAGCAGATAAAATAAAAATGACACAAATTAAAATATAATTGTTGACAAATAATCATATCTACTCCTATCTAAACGTAAATGATTTGCAATATAAAATAAACACATACCTGTTGTGATGCTATGACACTAGATGGGCTCATAGTGGATGGATCAGCAAAGATGGTTTCCTATATAAAAAATGACAAGAATGTAAATGCACATGCACATATAATTATAATGTTGACAATAAAAAAGATATATACCTATTGTGCAACTTCATCCAATGGGTCAGACTCAGTTAACAAGGCTGTATAAGAACCAGGTTGCTACATAAAAAGACAAGATTACATTAGACTATCAATATATGTAGTACATGTATTTAAACATAATATATTTCAAAGATTAATATCTAAAATAACAATTTAAATTATTTACCATGTACTAATTGTCTAAGGAAAATGAAATGACAATATGCCTAGCTTCCTGTATGGTCTTCTTGTGCTAGCAATGCACCCAAGGATGTCTCTGTTGCGGAAATATACAAGATCAATGGTTTGTCTGGATTTGGTGGTACTAGAACTAGTGGAGTCATTAAGTACTATTTGATTTGTTGAAAATCCAATTCACACTTGTCATCCCACTTGAAAGGAACATTCTTATGTAGTAGATGTGTGAAAGGTAGACTTTTGTTGGCCAGTTGTGCAATGAACCTTCGTATAGATTGAATTCGTCCCTGTAATGATCTCAATTGACTGATGTTCCTTGGGGGAGGCATTTCCATGATTTCTTGTACCTTAGCAAGATCTACTTCAATTCTTTTTCTTGATACTATGTATCCTAAGAGTTTTCCAGATGTGACCCCAAAAACATATTTCTTGGGATTGAGGCAATCTTTGAATTTCTCCAATCTTGCAAATATTTTGGACAATATTTCCAAATGTCCTTCTCTAGTGTATGAATTTTCCAATATGTCATCTACATAATCTTCCATGAATGTGTGCATCATGTCATGAAAAATTGTAGTCATAGCTCTTTGGTATGTAGCCCCAACATTCTTTAGACTGAAAGGCATGGCGTTCCAACAGTAAGCTCCCCATGGACATGTGAAAGTTGTTTTCTCATGGTCTTCAGGTGCAATCTTGATTTGGTTGTAACCAGAAAAACCATCCATTAATGAATACATGGCATGGCCAGCTATCAGATCAACTATAGTGTCAATGTTTGGAAGTGGGAAGTCATCCTTAGGGCATGCTTTATTAAGATCTTTGAAATTTGTGCACACTCTGACAAATTTATCTAGCTTGGATATAGGAACAATGTTGGAGATCCATTCTACATAGTCGATTGATCTTATGAAGCCCACATCAAGGAGTTTTCTCAATTCTTCCTTAACCAATAATGCAATGTGGGGGTGCATCTTTCTGAGTTTTTTTTCATAGGCTTAACCCCTGGTTTGATAGACAGGTGATGCATGATAAGATCAAGATCAAGACCTGGCATGTTCGCATAATACAAAGCAAAGTCGACTTGATTTTCTCTTAGAAATTCCATGAACTCTGGTATTTCTTTCTCTGTCATTGATGTAGCTAACTGTAAAATCCTTGGTTTGTCTGAAGTTTCTAGATTGACAACATTTGTAGGCTCAATCAAAATAGGCGATTGCTCATGGTAGTCCTCTGGGAGAGTGTCAAGATTCCCATCGTCTGGCACCTTAAAAAGGTTTTCACCATCTGATACGCTCTTTATTTTATCTTTTGCTTAATCTAACACTGCCAGATTCTGGTTTTCACCATTAGATCCTTCTTTCTGATTTTTATTTTTGTAGCTAGGAGAATTGACACTCTCCTGATTAAAGACTCTATGCCAAAAATTGCTAGTGGAACAATCATTTGCATCATCCGCGGAAAGGAAGTTGATGATAGATTCATCACTTGGAAACATAGGTATATCGATAGGTTCGGTTGAATCCCAATCAATGAGATCAGGATGGATCAAAGATAGCAGGTCATCGAGTTGTGTGAAATCGGCTATGGTTATGGTCATAACAAAGTTGACCGTAGGATCTAAGGTATGAGGTGGATCAATGATGATACTGTTCTCATGATAATCTTGTTCATTTAAATCTGACTCAGTATCACTAGAATCATAGTCACCTTGTAGTTCAGATTCTCGTGTTTGGGTCCCTAAACCTTCACCTTCAATTAGAGTTGGGGTATACTGGTGTATTACATCAACCTATTTGTCCCTCCAGAACTCATCATTGTAAATGGTGTCCCATTCATTTTCAGTAGAGTCTGTGTCAGAGTTATTATCCACGAAATTCTGAATTGTTGCCCAACATGCTTCTCTTGAATCTGAACCTTCTTTCAATGTGAAGACAGTGTTATGCAGTTGTTTGGATGTTCTTTCTTTTGAGTTAGTATCATAGCCTAATCCGATTTTCTCTTTCGCAACAAGTCCTCCAGGGTGAATAGGCTCAACTACTTCATCTTTTCTTTTTCCGATAGGACCCTTATCATAGCCCATTTTCTGCATGATTGAATACCCTTTTCCATATCTATCTATTGGTAATTTGACATTAAAAACTGCTTCATCTTCATCTTTATAGAGCCAGTTTAGAACTTCTCTATCCTCAAGATCTTCCATGGGGAATTTTTCTTTGATGAATTGTCCATTAAACTTTGTGCTTGGCTCGGTTGGTGGTTGCGTTGATGTTGATGCTGTTGATATTTAATGTTGTGTGATAGAAGGTTGTCCATGTGACCAAGGTGATGTAGGTAAATTGGCAAGATAGAGAGAGTAGTCCCTGACTCCATGGTCCTTGAATTTCAATTTCTTGTCAAAACTATTGGTTAACTGACTGATTTATGTGTCAATCTTGAGAGAAGTACTAGCACGAGCTTCTTGATTGTTAGGAACCAAAGTATCTTGATTGGCTTTGATATTGGAACAAGTTTGAATATTTGAATTATCAGCTTGTATCGTGATTTCCTGTCCATCATAAGGAAACTTAAGACATTGATGATATGTGGATGGGACGGCTTGCATTTCGTGGATCCAAGGATGACCCAACAAGATGTTGTATGCAAGACCATAGTCTAATACTTGATAGAAAGCATTTTTGATAACAAGTCCCACTCTGATTGGTAGCATTATTAGACCCTTGGATGCTCTTTCCTCATCATCGTAGGCTTTAATAGTAATCTTTCTTTTGAGATCAATGGAGTCCTCAAAAAATCCTAAAGCCTTAACCAACTTCATGTTACATATGTTCAAACCAACACCTCCATCTATTAGAACTCATCTGACATGAAACTTGTGAACCATGACTTCTAAGTCTAATGATGAATTATGGGGATGAGTTGTGGAAACATCATCTTTTTCAAAGAATGAGAGGCATGTGGTTGAGGACAAGTGTCCTACCATGGCTTGAAATTGGTCCACATCCAAATCAGTGGATACAGTTGTTTCAACAAGGGACTTTTCGAGAAATTCCTTATGTGCTGGGGAAATCTTCAAGAGTTCTAAGATAGAAATCTGAGCAGGAGTTTTTCAAAGTTGGTTGATTAAGTCATATTGATGTTGAGGTGGAGGCCCAGTGGATTTTGAAGAGGCACCCTTTAAGACACATTTATCTTGTGCCCTTGTTGTTGCATTGACTTCTCTATATTCCAACTTCTCGTTGACTTTAATAACATTGACCCATTCATCATCAGTGTAGGTATGATTGATTATCGGGTCATCAATATGATTCACACTTTTCCAGAAGACTCACCTTTTTGATAGTTGGGCAAAGGGTTGCAAAAAGCTTGATGGTCTTCATTTGATTGTTGATGTCCCTCTATTGTGATGGTGCCATTTTCGATTAAGTCTTGAATGGTATTCTTCAAGGCTTGATAATTATTTGTGCGATGACCTTTGCACCGATGATAGTCACAATAGTATGTCTCATTCCATGATGGAGGCTTCACACTGGGTTCATAGTTTCGTTGAGGTGGCAAGGTAATGACATTTTTAGCCATCAACTCTTTAAATGCAGAATCCAAAGATTGACCTAGTGGAGTGTAAGTTCTTCTACTAGAGAAGAATGAAAATTGTTGTGGATTTGTATTCGAGGTATTCCCTAAGGAGTTTTTATTGGTAGTGGTTCCCCGGTAACCTTGATTGTTGGTAGTCCCTTGATTGGGAGTAGAATGTTGATTCATATTGTTCCTCGGAGGAGAAGGATTGTTTCCTTGATTTGTGACCGAGTTGACATTGTTGTTACGAGGAGCACTTGGATTACTAAGGACAAATGGCTTAGTTGAGACATGATTTGCATCAACAACACCATCATTCACCACATTCTTGTTACGAGCCCAAAATTTAGACTTGTCCTGATTGTTATGATGATTGAATGAGTTAGGGTTGTCCTTGTCAAGTTTTATTATTCCTCTTTTGACCAAAGCACTTTCAATGGCTATAGCATCTTCAATCAATTTCACAAAAGAGGGAGGACAATGTAAATTCAAACAATAGCTCATTTCTGAATTTAAGTTGTTAATGAAGGTGACCATCTTTTCCTTTTTAGGAATAGGACATGGATATCTAGCGAACATTCTTCTCCATCTCTGAAGAAAAGTAATAAAAGGTTCACCAGGTTTTTGCGCAACTTTGCAGAGATCTATCATAGTGATTTGGTGTTGGATGTTGTAGGAATATTGTAATATAAATAGATTGATTAATTCCTCAAATGTCTTGACAGGAGGTGTGATTTTTGATAGCCATTCCATAGAGTGAGCTCCAAGACTCCTACGAAACAAACGCATCAAGTAAGTGTCTTCATGAGCGAACTCTAAATTCATGTTTCGGAAGTCTCTAACATGATTGATTGGATCTGCTTTCCCATTATAACGATCAAATTTTGGAATTTCACAATGTTTGGGAAATGGAATCATGTTGAGACTTCAATCGAAAGGATAAGGACAAATGTCCTCAAGAGTATATTTCTTTGTTGTGGTTCCCCCTTGTAACTCTTTAATTTGTCCTTGAAATGCCTTAATTTGTCGAGTCAAAGCACTAAGATCATATAGGGGCATTTCTTAAGGTTTTCTCTTCAAATTCTCGGTATCAAAGTCGTGAGGCAATATAGCTCCTTGGTTAGCTAGATAGAGGAAATATTTTTCTTTATCGCGTTGCAAGATCTTTTCTATGGCTTTGTGAAAATTGGGATCTTGCTCAGCCTCTCTAAGACGTTCTTCATCTCACTCATCATCACTATCTATATGGATTTTTTTCATGTCTCTGTAGTTGTGGAATGGATTTTCTTCTCTGTTATCCATGTCGTTGTTGAAAAGTGGATTATGACTTACACTGTAAAGAGGATTACTGCTTTCACCTTCTTCTTGAGTGTTTTGGGTATGACCTTCTTGTTGGATTTCATCCTTCAATTTATTGTACTGAGATCTTGTAGAGATAGGCATATGATTTTGAAGAGTTCTTCTAAACTTAGATCACAGTTCTGATAAGTGCGACAATGATGATATCTTGATCTGATAAGATGAGAATCCTATGATATGATCAAATATGTTCCTAATTTTTTATTGTGGCTTCTAATGATGAAGGATTGTCAGAATCCTATTGGGGAAGTTCAATCAATAATCATAAGTTTGTTTGAAAAGTGCACTCTTAAGATTTGATCTTTGTTTTCAAAGAAAGGTTTTAAAATCACTGAAAGATTTGACTGGGATGTGATGGATATTCAATAGAAGGTTGTGGTATATTATCAAACTCAAGAGGTTGGTTAAGATTATGTCATTGAGATAGAGCTAATCTCTGATAATAAGCTCAAGAATCCAAAGGTTCTACAGCGTACTCGTCAGTGAATCCCCTAACAAAGTCTTGGTATCTATGAAGAAATCCATGGTAATGAAGCAAGACGTGTCGACTTTTGTATAAAAAAATTATTTTTTGCAATGTTTTCCTGTACCCTAAATGTTTCTTGGGTTTCCTGATCCTATTGGAAACTGATTTCTTGACAAATTTTGTTGATTTCTCCTCTCTAAGCATGGGAGAGATATCAGAATGTTACTAGACCAAAGATGTCAGAAAGTCAGGTGTGTGAATGATTTCAGTTTCTATTTTTCATGTTCATTTGGGATGATCTCTTATCTGAATTAATGTGAATGAAAACACAGCAAACAATCTGAATTAAATGGAATGTAGCCAAACATAGATACAACAAGCACATCCTATGGTAAAGCCAAGACAATATTCGCTAGATTCCACGTGGGTTTCCCCAGCCGCATATCAGTAGCGTGTGAATTCATAAGCTTGGCTGCACGGGCTCCCCCTTATAGTGCACTCTCTTCTCAGGGCAACCAAGCTTCCAACCCCCATGAAACTCCCATGGCAGATTGATCACCTCTACTACAGACTGTGAAAGTGTGGATGCCTTCACACCGACCGGTGTTGTGCTAGCAAATAGAAGGTTTTTGGTTTACTAAACAAATGGTGTTTAATTCGGGACCCCCATTCGAGTGGCCATACATGGGGTGCAAGATTAAGCTCCATTTAGGAGGCACTCCAGCCTGAAGAGGTTAAGCTCAACAGGGTTTTGGGGAGTACAACTTGGTCCGTATGACACATTCGCACTCGTAATCTTAGGTTTTCCCTTAAGATTCACATTTGTATACCGGTTGGGGGTAGCTTGGCTTTAGCTCCATTTTCGGTTTGAGTCACATTGAGGTGATGAAATCCCCAGGCAGGCCCAATTTCTAGAGGCAATAATCATTTCTCTTACACCCAGGATCGCATCACTGCGCAAGGGGAGAGGATACTTCGGTTATTGCATCAGGGTTACACGGGGATAAAGTGGGTCTAGCTTTTCTGATCACCTAGTTTGCACAGGGTGAGAGCATAGTCACCTACCACTTTCAAGCACAATCAAGCAAAGTAAACAGATTCATTTCAATGCACCAAATCATAATGATTTAAACTAAGTGAAGGTATTGCTTCACAACCGACATGGGGTTCATTTTAACTGCATGATCAAAGTGTGGTGACTATCCTAGATTGATTCATTTGAAACCAGAAAAGATCTTGTTTGCGGAATGCATTAGACTCAAAATCTTGTTTTTGTGTTACAACCCAGATGTGCAGAAACAAACAGTATGTGCGTAGAAATAGACAATATATGCACAGAAACAGATTTCAGATGCGCAGAAATAGATAGTATTTGTGCAAAAACAGACAATATTTGCATAGAAACAGACAATATTTGCACAGAAATAGACTTCAAATATGCAAAAATAGACCCTAAATGTGCTATAGAAAATCTTAAATGCGCTAAAACAGTTCTTAAATGTGCTACTGTAATTAAATGCAGATTTAAATCTCTAAATGATGCAGCAGCTAATGCTCTAAAATCTACCTTAAATGTGCTAATTTAACTCTTAAATGCTCTACTTTAATTAAATGTAGATTTAACTCTAGTTGTGATGAGACTATATGCGCTATTCTATCTCTCGGATGCACTAAATTAACTCTCAGAAGAGCCAAAACAGTCCCTAGATGCATAGGAATACCTACAAAAATAGAAGCATTAAATTCCCAGATGCGTTGTAGAAAGTATCGGATGCGCTAAAATGCTGAATTTTTTCGAAAGCCGAATTCTAGAATGCTGAAACCTATCAGAATGCTCTACAAGAAAATGTCAAAATCGAGGCATAGGACCCACGGTGGGTGCCATTTTATGTGTGTATGAAAATATGCCTATCTTAATGAATTCAAAACAAATTCAATAAAACCTTATATCAAAGAAGCTTAAAGAAAAATAAACAAACTCTCAGTGCAGCTTCCTCAAAGTCATTTTATTGCTCTCTATCTCCAGCGTTTCGTTAATTCCAGTTGCTCTAAGATTTAGTATGCCAAGCTCAATGAAATGGACTACTAGAGAATGGGATTTAAACTAAAATGCATTCTATACTAAGATGCAAGATTATGCTATGCTTATGATAATATTATTGCTAAGATATGATTATTGATAGAATGCTAAATGCGTAAGTGTAATTGCGTGTCTGTGTCTGTGTCTCTATCTGTGTGTGTGTAACCAATGCTTGGATTCACACATGTATTTATAAAAAAAATTGAGGATTTTGATTGGCTGAGTTGATCAATGGCTATGATAATTCCTAATAGATCGAATGGTCGAAGATGAATGAGACTAGAAAGAAAAATAGAAGAAAACAAATAAAGCAAGATTTTTCCATTTTCATGGAAGAGATAAGATGAGATTAACAAAATCATCTTTTTTTAGAAGATATTGAGAAGATAAATAATGAATTATCAAATTCAATTATTTATTTATGGGTGCATGTAGATTTTTCTTAAATAAATATTTAATTAAGATTTTGAGGAAATCAAAAGATTTCATAATTAAATGAAATATTTAATTATGATTTGAAGAAAGCAGAAGATCTTTAGTTAAATAAAATATTTAATTAAATTTGAAGAAATGACATGTGTATGAAATTAGTTAAGTAAAATATTTAATTAATTAGAAGAAAGTTTTAAATAGAAGAAAAGAAATATTTAAATTTAATTAAAACAAAAGATTTAATTAAATTGAAAAGATGACAATTAATTTAAATAAATAAAATGTATTTATTTAATTAATCAAGCAGACATGTGAAATAATTAAATAAATTAAATTTATTCAATTATGGTGGGAGAATAAAATGAATGAATAATATAATTAAATTTAATTACATGTAGAAGACTTTAGAGAATTTAATTAAATAATAAATATTTAATTAAATTCCAGGATTAATTAGACATGACCAATTTGATGAACATACACCATATATCCAGTTTTAGTAGTAGATAATGCTACAACTATCTACAACTTTGATACTAGCTAACTACACCTCTAACTAAAGAGAAAACATAACCTATTTTGGACTTTCTCTTATCTATGTCTCCACAAAAATATGCATCCACATACCCATTAACCTTAAGAATACTCCCACTATAGCAGATAGTAGCATCAGAAGTGCCTCTCAAATACCTGAGAATCCACTTCACAACCATCCAAATCTAAGTACCTAGATTTTCCATGTAACGACTAACTACTCCCATTGCTTGTGCAATGTCTAGTCTGGTGCACACCATGGAAAACATAAGACTACCGACTGCTGATGAGTATGTTACACAAGACATCTATGTCTTCTCCACTTTTGTGCTAGGACACTGTTCTGAAGACAACATAATATGAATAGGTGTGTGAACCCCAATCCAAATACCTACAAAACAATGAGAATAAACACATTAGATAGTTAATTGCAAGCATGAACAAGAATTCCCCATGAAATTTATTTACAAACTTCAAACTAAGAAAAAAATCAATAAAGAACACAATGAAACAAGAAAATATAGATTCAATCCTAATTAGAATAGCAAACACATGATCCCATGGGGGAATTGGTGCCAATTTGATATGAAAATTAGCCATTTCCCAATTCCTAAGATGCAAATTTGATATGTTGATGATGATTGATCCACTTTGTTGATGAAGGATGAGAATTCCAAGCCAAAAATCTGAAAAAACCTAACTAAGAACTCAATGGTGATGGATGGAAATGGCTAAATATTTTAGCATAATAACTTTGCATAATTTGTGGATGATAAAATGAGGATATGAGCACTTTATTTATAGAATGCCAAGATGGATGAATGTCCAAATTTGAGCAATGTGGGACTAACATTCATCCAATGGCATGATGTCACTTGTCAATCTATGAGTGGATGGAGGATGTGCAAGATTTGGGGATTGTGCCAATAAATGCATATTTTTGAATTTCAAATTTGTTGAAATGACTTGTAAGAGTGAAGGGAAAATGCAATAAATTCCACTTGGCTCAAGACAAAGGACATGTAAGATGAAGTTATTGCCTTGTTGGATGTACATGTTGACTTGGAATTTTTGAATTCAAATTTGGAGAATATTCCAAAAGATGCCTTGTGAGGAAAATAGGATTTAATAAATGAATTAAATCTATTTTCATGTGCAAATTGCAAAATCTAGAGGATGGGACATGATAAGAGATTAAATTAATCAAGAGTTAATTAATTTAATGAGAGGTTAGATGATGTGACCTATTTGACTCAAATTTATGGATTTATTTAAATCAAATAAGAGAGGAATATGATAAGAGAATAATTAAATAAGGATTTTGATTTATTTAATTAAAAGAGATGGTGTTAGATTAAATCAAATAAGGTTTTAATTTATTTAATCTAATAGATAGACTTTAGAGATTTAATCAAATAAAATTAATTATTTAATTAAATAGGGATAATTACATCAGATTGATTGATTTAATTAACAAAAGAGATTGACTTAATTAGATAAAATGCTTTATTTAATTAAGAGAAGAATATTGATGAATTTAATCAGATAAGGAGATTTGATTAAATGGTTAGACCGAGGGATGATTCAGGAAGAAACAATGTTAGTAGTCGGGATCAGGTGCATAGTGTCAATCAGTATATTTTACATGTCTACATTTTGCCCCTCTTTGAAGCAATGCACTTGTTGCATTGGTTCAAAGAATAAACGATCTCGATCAAAGTAAAAAAAATTATTATTTAAAAACTTTCCCCACTGCTACCTGGCAAGAGAAAACATGCCATTATAATGCCCCCTCAAAAGATTGGACAAAAATTCTAATTTTTGGGTGATCTCGCGAAAAAAGAGGACAAAGTGCCCGACAGGTCCAAAAAGGCTCCAAGAGGCCAAAAACATGTCTAAACACAATAAAATGATGTAAAACAGGTCTCAACTGGACAAAAATAGGTTCGAGGGTCGAAAACCCTAGCAAGACAGCTAATCAAGGTGAAAAAACCCTAATTTTTAGGCTTAAAAGGGGCCCGAGGGGTCACTTTCAAGTCATTTTCACACACCTTTGTTTGCAACCTCGAGATTTGAGCTTTGACCTCTTGACGATATGGCGCAACGACAGCTTCCCCTACACATTTTTGATCGAGTTCGGACGTACCAGCGGTCACCTGGCATCGGGGCACCAGTAAGTGACCCTTACCTGAGATTCATTTTTCATTTATTGCTTCATTTAATGCTTTTAAGGGTCAGTCCATCTACAGCGGCGCTATATAGTGTCACTTGGTAATCAAACTGTGCCGCACGGTGTGATATTGTGCCACGACGGTGCAGTTTTGAGTTTGAAAACTCCAACATTGAGCTCAAGGCTGGCGAGGCGGTTTGCAAAGTGTGATGCTGCAGTCCAGGATTTACTCAAAGTGCGTCGTTGGAAGGGAAAGTGCACCGAGGCGGTGCCATTTTCCTCTTTTAAGTCCTAGCATCGGAGTTTGATTAGAAATCAAACTATGATACCTTCATGGGTTGCACCGCTGGAGAAGTTTTTTGAACGACCGATGAAGATTTTTTCAAAAATTTTAACATGGTGACCTTCCTTGATGCAGAACGTGGTGAGGGAGCTCTACTCCCGAGAGCACAGGTCACGGGATTTGTCTAGCTTTTTGCGGGACTTGAGCGACAGGGACTAGGATCGACTCCGGATTGCAGGGTTATGGTACATTGCCTACGCAGCACCCATTCGCACTCACCTAGGGATGTTGTCAGTGCTGGCCAAGAGATGGCACAGTGAGACCTCTTCATTTCATCTTCCCACTGGCGAGGCCACCATCATCTTAGAGGACGTTTGGCATATTTTGAGATTGTCGATTCACAGTTAGCGAGTAATTTTTGATATGGATGAGGGGCACGAGGCCTGCCACAGAGTCCTCACCACACAGGACATCATCTTTTCTGAGGGACAGATAGAGCTCAAGCGGCATAGGATCCTAGCACCTCCCTTCCGCTGGGTGATTGCATCCATCATTTCGGGTCTCGTTGCCCCTGACAGACGAGGCCGATACTTCAATCCTGGCTGGGGATAATGCTAGGAGTGGATGGTTCGAGACAGGCTGGTTCGTTTTGCTTGGGGGCTGGTGCTTCTCACATCCTTATACAGAGACCTGCATGAGTACGTGTACATGGACACAGAGCATTGGGAGCAGGGGTGACACTTCTTCACATCTGGGTGTCGGAGCACATTATTGTGTTTCCTCCATGTGTTGTTTCAATTCCGATGCTTCCAGGCGATCCCCTCATATGGCATTACAGAGGCAGTGTGTCCTTCACACACACCGGTGAGCACGGGATCCCCTACTGGAGGAGGGTCTTGGACAAGATGCAGGTTTTCACCTGGCGACAGTACCTTGGTTGACCCAAATGGGCCAATGATGCTGATCAGTTGTTCTACACCTGCCAGGACCATTTTATGCAGGCGCAGGAGCACACCATGATTGAGAGGTACTTGCCTGGGCACGTGTAGCGTCAGTTTAGGGAGCCCCAGGATTTCCCTGATGATGATTACGTAGCTATCTTCTCCCGCACCATGACACAGGTTTCATAGGGGTGGTATATTCCTACTTCAGAGGTGGTTGACAGTTTCAAGCAGTTGGTGGCTTGGCCATGGGCCTACAGTCAGGGGCCTACAGACCAAGGTATGACTCAGGCCTACAGGGATTGGTTCTGACCTTTGCTTCGATTGACCATTCCAGGAGCAGTCCCAGATCTGCAGAGAGTTAGAGGTAGAGGGGGAGGAAGAGGACGAAGGGGTGATGCTCGACAGGAGCAGCTGGTTGTGCCTCCAGTTCAGCTGGATTAGGTAGATGTGCACATGCAGGACTAGCAGGAGGTGCCAGCAGGTTCGCCATGAGCTGGGGGTGAGGATAGCCTCAGGTGTAGCGATAGGTACAGCCCTAGGTGCAGTCGGCAGGACAGGTGGATCCTTAGGATGCGCTGATTGCGCAACTACAGGCCCAGGTGTAGATTGTGACAGCCAAGAGAGATCAGGCTACGGTCGAGAGAGAGTAGCTCAGGACCAAGAGGGATCAGGCCGTATAGTAGAGACAGGGTGTAAAGCTACAGGCAGCCACAGAGTTAGGCAGGAGACAACAGCTAGAGAGCAAGGCAACCTCCTCCTCCTAGGGTACAATGTTTGTGCGGTCTTACAGGGATGTCATCTGAGAGGCCAAGTACTATTAGAGGCATTATCATGAGGCTGTACCTAGAGGAGGACGAGTCCTAGAGTACTTAGAGCAGACCAGCTACAGACCAGTAGAGGGTCACAGTGACAGAGGCGAGGGCAGCATACACGGTGACAGAGCTTGATCGAGATGACACTTTTGTGCCTTATGGGCTCATTTTTTATAGCCCGATGGGCCTTTTTGTACTAATTGGCATGCATGTACAGTGATCTGATTTATTCTTTATACTATGACAGTTGCGTTATTGATGATTTATATATGAGCTGATGATGATTTTGATGTGATACAATGTGTACCCTTTATTTATGCATGGATGATTTTACTTCTATATGTTGTGCAATGATGCTTTTATGGATGCATTTATTTCTGATGATATATGCATTATGATTATGACTAACAAATCTATATTATGTTAACCTATGATATGCAAATGCGATGTGCAATGATGTTGTCTATATGATGATCTATTTTATGTTGATGCAAATGATGATGTGATATTTGATATGAAATGTAATATGCAAAATGATATGGGAATGATCTATGGTGCGAAATGATATGTGAATCTCGTTTATACATGAAATGATTATGGATGGTTGTATGCTTTGTATGTGATGGACTATTTATGCTTATGTGGAATGATTTATGCAATGAATGATTTATGATGCTATTTATGAGATGATGTGGATGATGTAATGTGAATGTGATGGTCATGATATGATGCAAATGAGATGATTTTATGTAATACAAATGAGATGGTTTTATGTAATGCAAATGAGATGGTTTTTTAAGATGCTTAGAATAACAAAAAAAAAATTTATCTTAAACATATTAAATGATGATGTAATGTATGTGATGCATTTAATATGATGCCATGGTATGTTTATGCAAAGTGGTATCATGATGCGTAATATAATATGAACATAATGTGGTGAGATGATGTTATGATGTTATGCAAGTATGTATGCAAATGAATTATTTATAATGCTTATATACCTATTGTTTATGCAGTGTGTGATAATGGTGAAATGATTATGAAATGCTTATGCAAGTGTTATGTGATGATTTATGTGATAGATGTAATGTTATGCAATGCAATGGATGCAATGCAATGTAAAAATGGATGCAATGTAATAAAATGAATGTGCTTATCTATGAAGACTGCTTATAATGCCATATTTATATGATGATGGAAATGCAATGCATATGTTTCCTATATGATACGTTTATGCAATATGCTAATGATTTGTGGATGCAGGATCAATGACGATGGCGATGGCGATGGTGATGATCAACTGTCATAGTACCTTGTTAGTGCGGTGAGAGAGAAGAGAATAAGTCATTTCAACAAGACACAAGATGATGCAAATGCAAATGATGATGATGATAATTACTTGCCGAGGAATTGGGATTTTCAAAGGGCCAATTTCCTTATGTTTAAGAACACACGTGGTATGATGCATCAAGGTATTAGAAAACCAAGATGGCATTGTACCTAGTGTGATGGACTTTGACTTGACAAGCAAATAGGAGTATCCTTGTTCACACCTAACATACGGAAACCTTGCTAGGATGCACTTTAGAAGTTTCAAACACCTCAAACCAAAACATGGAAAGGTAAACCTATCAATGCAATAGTCAACAAGTTGTCCAAAACCTCCTCCGTACATACCTAACAAAGCAAGTATTCGCCAAGGTTATATTACAAGAACGTCCAACAAGCATAGCGGACAAAAGATAATGATCGTTGCCTCATTCCTATTTCTCTAAATCCTCTATTGGGATATCATCGAGAAGTCCTTGGAATGAGCGCAATAAGATAAGTGAGAAGATAAAAGAAAAAGTAAACAAACAAGCTGATGTTCTTCAATACCGCTAACCAAATGAGGATGTATTTTCTAAGGATAAGAACCGAAACTTATTGCCAAAAGATAATGCCCATTGTAGGAAGGATTCATCATAGGACATGTTAGTGGATGACGGCACGTCATTTCATTTATCCAGAGCGTTCTAAATGATGATTGATATGGGACCAATTGGATGATGAACTATCGATACGAAGAGATGACCAGCTTGTTTACGCACTAACTTAGACCTAAGACTTGACATTTTGAGTTTTCACTTTCAGCCTGCTAGACTTGTTTTTGATTGTCTTACCAAAGATTGAGGATGACGATCGTTTATTATGAGTGATGTTATTGCGGGTGCAAGTGAGATGAGATGGATGGATTTTATTTCAAATATTTAGATGTTTTTGACATTTTGCAATGTTTTGAGGTTATTTTTGGTATTTTTGAGGTTTTCAAATGTTTTGATTTTTGAATTTTTTAATGTTTTTGGGGTTTTCCGAGATTTTGACCAAGAGACCAACCTAAAGACCTATCCTAGGGGCCTCGAGGGCTGATCAACAGATTAGCCTTTCCTACATTATATACACAGAGACCACGTAGTTCGACTGACGACTTGACCGATTTACAAATAATGATATACATGATGAAATGTCAGTTTATTATGACAGACTCCTATAGGACTGACCTAAATGTCTCAAAGGATGATCAAAGATCAACCTTGCCTACGTTCAAGCTCAGAGATGACGTAGTTTGACAAGATGACCTTGTTTTTTGATTTTTTGATGATTTCCTGATGTTTTTGGATTTTCTGATATTTTGATGTTTTTTGGATTTTCTGATATTTTGATGTTTTTGGGTTTTCTGATGTTTGATGTTTTTGGATTTTTTAATGTTTTAGGATATACATGAATCTGATCCGATGAGAACATGCCCCCAGCATGATGCAACAGACTACTTCGATAAAGGTAGGACAAACTGACCTTGAGGATGGGCTGAGTAGTACTAGGAGGGATCATGATACGAAAATAGGACCAAGCTATGGTGCGGATGCGGATGGATGAGTGATGGATGTAGAACAAGTTGTAAAGATCATGTTGGATGGAAAGTTCTTATTTACACGAGGTGCCTGTTTGCCAGGTTTTCACCAAGGTACTTGCCCAAAGTGCCACCGAAGTGGTTTTCACTAGAGGACGATTTTTCTCTTTATTATTTTCAATCCTTTTTTCTAATTTTTTTAGATTTTTTTATTTTTTTATTTTTTTGTTGTTACCAAGACACCTGTTTGCCCGGTTTTCACCAAGGTAACCATTTTTTTAGGACATTTTCTAATTTTTTGAATTTTTGGTTCTATACCTTGAAAGATTTAGGTATAAAACTTTTGAGATGAGAGTTATTCATGGGCTCTTGCAGAAGTTCCCCTTTGGGTGTTGATAACTGATATGCCCCTGACTTATAACTTGTTGTGCTAATAAAAGGTCCCAACCAATTGGGTTCAAAATTGCCTTTGATGCTTGGGTTTGGTACATTCTTCTGGTTCTCCTTTAATACGAGTTCTCTGACTTGGAAAGTCTTGCTTTTGATTTTCTTATTGTAGCTCCTTTTGAGTCTACTCTGATAGACTTGCAAATGATTCAAAGCATCTATCCATCACTCATCCAATACCTCCAGCTCATTCAATCTTGACACTCGATACTCTTCATCTGTGATGAGGTTCTGTAGTGATATCCTGAGTTATGGGATCTCAATCTCAATGGGGAGTACTGCTTCTGATTCGTAGACCAGGGAGGAAGGGGTGGCGCCGGTGGGTGTGCAGATGTTGGTTCGATAGGCCCAGAGGGCAGTATTAAGCTATAAATGCCAGTCATGACCTACGTCATTGACTGTTTTCTTGAGGATTTTCAGAATGGTTTTATTTGTAGCTTATGCTTGGCCGTTGCCTTGGGGATAGTATGGGGTGGAGAAGCAATGTTGGATTTTGAAATTTTTGCATAAGTCATGGACCTCCTGATTCTTAAATGGTGTCCCATTATCTAAGATAATGGCTTGTGGAACACCATATCGACAAATGAGATAGTTCATGATGAACTTAGAAATCTACTTTCTAGTTATATACGTCATGGATATGGCTTCCACCCACTTAGTAAAGTACTTCATGGTGGTTATGATGAATTTATGGCTGTTAGATGAAGTGGGTGTGATTTTTCCAATGAGATCGAGTCCCAACTGCGAAAAGGGCCATGGTGTGATGATAGGATGAAGCTCTTGAGTTGGAGCATGGATGAGGTCCCCATGCTGCTCACATTGTAAACACCTTCTAGCATAATCACGTGCTTCTCATTCCATTGTGGGCCAATAATACCCCATCCTCAGCAATTTCTTAGCTATGGTCATTCCACTCGAGTGTGAACCACAGATACTATTGTGTACTTCAGTTAGAGCGGTTAATGCCTCCTCAGAGTTTAGGCAACGCAGTAGGGTTCCTTCTATGCTTCTATGATATAGGGTATCACCTAGGATGACAAATTTGGATGCCTTTTTAACAAAGGTTCATTTTACGTTTGATGGTAAGTCAGCGGGTATGACTCCTATTCGAAGGTATGTGTAGATGTCATGATACCAAGGATCGCTGGGACCAACAATTTTACACACATATTCTGATTCTGGTACCTCGAATGTAGGCATGAGAAGCTGCTCAATCAAGAATTCATATTTTGGAACGTTTTGGGGGATGTCAAGCAAGGATCCAATTATTGCCATGGCATCTGCTGCTCTGTTGTTGGTTCTAGGAATCTGCTCAAATGTTATTTCAATGAAGGATTCTTTAAGAGTCTCCACCAATTTCTTGTATGGAGTGAACTTGTCGTCCTTGGTCTGATATTCATCATTCACTTGATTTATTATCAATTGGGAGTCTTCGTATAATTTCAGAGCTATAATGTTCCACTACACTACTATTCTGAGACCTATGGTTAAAGCCTCGTATTCTGCTATGTTATTGGTGCAAGGAAATGCCAGTTTGTAGGATCTTGGTATGCAATCCCCTCGTGGGGTGATGAAGAAGACACCAGCTCTTGATCCATGCTACGTGTATGAGCCATCGAAGTACAGTTTCCAGTGGTTAGCTATGTTGAGATTGAAAATGGATTCATCTAGAAACTCTAAGACAAGAGGGTTCTTTGAATAGATTGGTGCTTCTGCCAATTGATCTACGATGACTTGGCCCTTGATTGCTTTCCGCTCCACATATTCGATGTCGTATTTTGACAGTATCATCACCCACTTTTCCATTCTTCCTATGAGCATTGCCTTTGATAGTAGATACTTGAGAGGATCAATTTTGGCAATGAGTTTTATTTTATGTGCCAACATGTAATGTCTGAATTTCTATGATGCAAACACTACTGCAAGGCATGCTTTCTCGATGAATGAATAGTTTAGCTCATGCCCAACCATTGTTCTGTTGATGTAATAGATAACCCTTTTTGTTCCATTTTCGTCATGCTGAGCCAAGAGAGCTCCAAGGGCTGTTGTTGTTGCTGACACGTATAGAATCAATGGCTTTCTTGGGATTGGTGGCATTAAGACTAGTGGTGTCAGTAGATATTCTTTGATTTTATTGAATGCCTCCTCACACTTGTTATCACATTTGTGCACTACTTCCTTGTGGAGTAGGTGAGAGTATGGGTTATGTTTGTCAACCAACTGTGCTATGAATCTTTGAATGGATTGGAGTCTACCTTGGAGACCTCTTAGTTGCTTTAATGTTTTTGGTGCCTCCATCTCGAGGATTGTTTTTACCTTTGCTAGATCTACCCGATACCCCTCATTGACACTATATATCCTAGCAATTTTCCTAATTGTAAGTCAAAGACACACTTCTTTGGGTTTAATCTGACCTTGTACTCCTCCAGTCTGTCAAAGATGGCACTAAGGGTAGCTATGTGATCTTTTATCTTTCTGTACTTTGCTAGAATGTCGTCAACATAGTCTTCAACCATCTTATGAATCATGTCATGGCCCTTTGATATGTTGCTAATACGTTCTTTAAGTTGAATGGCATCATGTTCCAGCAGTAAGTCCCCCATGGAAAAATGGAGGCCATCTTATGTTGGTCCTCTTTAGCTATCATGATCTGATTATACCCTAAGAATTTGTCCATTAGTGACAATATTTCATGTCCAACTTTCATATCCACAATCATATCAATGTTTGGAAGCAGGAAGTCATCTTTTAGACATGCCTTATTCAAGTCTCTAAAGCCTGTGTAGATTTTGATATTTCCATCAGGTTTTGAAACAAGTACCAAGTTTGATACCCATTCTGGATAGTCTATCGGTTGGATGAATCTTGCATCTAATAGCTTTTTTAGCTCCATTTTGACTAATAGGGCGATCTGAGGATGCATTTTTTGAAGCTTTTGTTTGACAGGTTTTGCTTCTGGATACACTGCTAAGTGGTGAACCACAGTCTTTGGATCAAGTCCTAGCATGTTAGAATAACTCCATGTGAATTTTATTTGTCTTTCTCTTAGGAATGCTGCTAGGAGCTCTTGCTCTTCTGATAGTAGTGATTCTACATAGAATGTGATGTGTGGGGTTTCCTTTGTTCCTAGGTTGATCGGATTGCATTTTTTTGCCAAGACTGTTGACTTTTCCTAATGAATAGCTCTTAAAGGAAGATTGAATCCCCCATCCTCGGGCACCTCAAAGAGGTTTTCATCGTTGGATGTGTCCTTTCTTTTTACTTTTTTCTGGTCAGAGAGTGCCACAGTGTGGTTTTCACTCAAGGACTTGGATATTATTCTTAATTTCTCACTTTTACGACTAAAGGATTCAATCGTTTCCCCATAATAGGCATGTGTGTCTAACTCGATTATGAACCCCGCTTTATGATCCCCATCTGGGATGTTATCCCACAGTCCCATGAATTCTGAGAGTGCCTCATCATTTTTGAATGTATCAAGAACTGGTGGTCCTCGTTGGTCATAGTCGATTAGTTGGGGATATACTAAGCAGATCTCATGATTTTGGTGATCAGATTCAAAAGATAGGGTGCTAATCATGTAAAGGGTGGTATCCTTAAATAGCCTAGGTAAGTTAGTTAGGTGATCCTCGTCATCACTACTACTACAGACGTCAGTTATATCAAATGTAAAGTTATCTATGACTCTACCTGTAGACACTGGTAATCATAGTTCTACTGGGGTTGGCTGAGGAGGATTATTAACCATTCTAACTGGTGAGCTTCAGCCATGTATGGTTATACTTGAAGGGGTACATCCAAGGCCAATATTTTTTATCAGTCGCGTCTCTAGCATGATAGGTATTATAATCCCATTGTCGTTTTGTATGAGTCTTTGATTTTTGTCATAGCCCATTGCAAGAATCATTTGTAGACCCTTTCTTCTGTCATCTATTGGTAAATCAGCCATTGGTCTTTCATCTTGATATAGCATATGAGATGGATCTACCTCAATAACTTCTCTTCCAAGATCTCCCCAACTTGTAAAAGTGGGATAGTTTTCAAGAGACGTTTGTGATGTGGAGGATTCATTTATTTGCGGTCATCCCCGTGATCTAGGAGATTGTGGTAACTCTCCTACCACAAAAGCATTATTGGGGAGATTGTAGTTTCCACAGTCATTATCCTGTATGATGACCTTGATGTTAGAGATGGTGGGAATGGCGGGAGTGGCGGGTGTCTCTGTCGCAGAAGTGGATGCGCGGGTGGTGGGATCGATGTATGGTGTAGATGGGCCCTCATCATTTTTTGGTACTTGGGGGATTTTGTAATACTTTGCTTCAAGATTTTTGCAGTACGAGAAAGGTTCGAGATCCCCATGGATGGTGACTTCTTGTCCCTCATGTGTAAATTTCACACATTGGTGAAATGTTGACACTACTGCTTTCATCACATGAATCCATGGGCATCCTAAGAGGATGTTATATGGCAAGTCGAGGTCCAAGACTTGACAAGTGGTTTCCATGATGGTAGGCTCTACTTGAATAGGGAGTTTGATCATGCCCTGAGACACTCTTTCTTGATCATCATATGCTCTTATTGTGATACCCTTTCCTTTGTCGATGGAATCCTTTGATATTTTCAATTGCTTGATGAGACTGAGGGAACATATGTTCAAGCCCGCACCTCCATCCACCAAGACCCTTTTGACTTTGCTCTTATGTACTATGGCTTCCAAGTGGAGCGCTCGGTTGTGAGATGGTTGGGTGGGGAAATCCTGGTTAGAGAATGTCGGGAGATTAGGCGTAATGATGTTTCTGACCATAGCTTGGAATTGCTCTGCATCAAGTTCTGCAAGGACAGTGGATGAAGCCAATGTTTCTTCAAGGATTTTCCTATGGGAAGATGATATTTTTAGCAACTCCATGATGGAGATTTGCGCTGGCATTCTCTTGAGTTGATCTAGGACATTATAGCCATTAGGAATGGATGTAGATGCAGGAACTTTGTTTGGCTAGGGCGATCCTGCGATGGTAACTTTGCCGCCTCTTGTGGTGACTCCACAATCTTCGGCATAGGCACCCTTGATGGTGATGACCATGCAGTTTTCATCTAGGGAGGTGATGACTATTTCATACATATGATTTACATTTGAGTGGGTGCCTTTTCCCTTATCTTTGTTATTGTTATTCCCTTTATTGCCATGATTAGGCATCAGATTCATGTATATCTTAAGATCTTGGTTTCCTATAGGTTGTTCCACGTTTCTGATTCTTTTATCGATGAGATCATGAATTATGTTCTTTAATCTCATGCAATTTTTCATGGTATGGGCTTTGATTTTATGGAACTCACAATGTTGATTCTCATTATACCAAGGAGGTTTCACATCCGGTTCTTGGTAATTCTCAAATGTAGGAGCCTTGATGAGTTTTTTGTCTATCAGCTTTTTCATTATGTCCTCAAGTGGTTCCCCCAAAGTGGTGTATTTTTGCTTGGGATAACTTTTGTTGTATTGGGGTGGTCCCCTTTGCTCATTAAGATTATTGATTGTCAGATTCTTGTGTGGTTGTTGTGTTGCATGATGATTGTTTTGGTGTTGGATTTTGATTTGTGGTGAGATTTTGTTTTGGCGAGGGCCACTAATGACCACCCTAGCATCGACGACACCATCATTAGTAACATTTTTTTCCTTGCCCATTTACGAGGTTTATCATTATAATTGGAGTGTGGGCGGTTGTTTTGTTGTTCGGGATATGAGGTTGATCCTGCAGGTTGAGTCATGAGGGCTCGTTTGATGTTGAGCACATTGGAGATCAACTGATCATATGTGGTGATGTCGTGAACCTTGAGATGAAATGCCAAGAGGCCATCAAGGTTGGCTATTGTAGACATGTAAAATATACTGATTGACATTGTGCATCTGATCCTGATTACTAACATCGCTTCTTCCTGAATCATCCCTCAGTCTAACCATTTAATCAAATTCCCCTATCTGATTAAATTCATCAATATTCCTCTCTTAATTAAATAAATCATTTTATCTAATCAAGTCATCTCTTTTTTTAATTAAATCAATTCATCTGATCTAATTATCCCTATTTAATTAAATAATCAATTTATTTGATTAAATCTCTAAAGTCTATCCATTAAATTAATAAATTAAAACATTATTTGATTTAATCTAACACCATCTCTTTTAATTAAATAAATCAAAATCCTTATTTAATTAATCTCTTGTCATTTTCCTCTCTTATTTGATTTAAATAAATCCATAAATTTGAGTCAAATAGGTCACATCATCTAACCTCTCTCATTAAATTAATTAATCCTTGATTAATTTAATCTTAGCTCATGTCCCATCCTCTAGATAATTCAAGTTGCACATGAAAATAGATTTAATTCATTTATTAAATCTCTATTTTCCTCACAAGGCATCTTTTGGAATATTCTCTCAATTTGAATTCAAAAATTCCAAGTCAACATGTACATCCAACAAGGCAATAAATTCATCTTACATGTCCTTTGCCTTAAGCCAAGTGGCATTTATTGCATTTTCCCTTCCCTCTTACATGTCATTTCAACAAATTTGAAATTCAAAATTATGCATTTATTGGCACAAACCCCAAATCTTGCACATCCTTCATCCATTCATAGATTGACAAGTGGCATCATACCATTGGATGAATGTTAGTCCCACATTGCTCAAATTTGGACATTCATCCATCTTGGAATTCTATAAATAAAGAGCTCATATCCTCATTTCATCATCCACAATCTATGCAAAGTTACCATGCTCAAATATCTCTTGAATTTCATCCATTATCATTGAGTCATAGCTAGGTTTTTGTAGATTTTGGCTTGGAGTTCTCATTCTTCACCAACAAAGTGGATCAATCAACTTCAACACATCAAGCTTGCATCATAGGAATTGGGAAAGGGCCAATTTTCACATCAAATTGGCACCAATTCCCCCATGGGATCATGAGTTTGCACATCTAATTATGATTCAATCTATGTTTTGTCATTTACATTGTATTCTTCATTATTTTCTTCCTAGTTTGAGTGTTGTAAATGGATTTCATGGGGAATCCTTGTTTTGGCTTGCAATCTCTCATCTAACTCATTTATTCTTGTTGTTTTACAGGCACCAAGGTTGGGGTTCGCACATTTGGTGCTAGAAGGAGGGATGGACATCATTCTTTCTCATCTTTTCTTAAAAGTTTCACGTTTTCACTCACACATAGAAAATTCCAATGTTGGGATCTCAGCGTCATTGTTTTGGCACCGCTGACTCCTCAGCGTCGCTATATGGCACCACTTGAAATTAAAACTATGACGCTAGACTCGTCCCACCAAAATATTTGAATTTCAAACTCCATCGCTGGACTCGTTGACTCGCAGGAATTTTCAAAGTTTTAAAAAAACTGTGACGTTGGGCAAAAAGTGCGACCCAATTGAGCTCTCTGTCTCGACACAGAGCGACGCTGACTAGTAAGCAGCGTTGTGAGGGCACCACTCAGAAACCAAACTGTGACGCAGTTACGAGTTGCGACGCTAGAAGATAGTAAAAAGGGAAAATTTAATTTTATCACGTGTCTTTTGATTGATGATCAATTTATATTCTATTTTCTGATTTTTAACTTCTGTATTTTCTAGAATCTGACTGGTTTTTCTTCCTTCTAGGTTAGAAATCTAAAACAAAGGAAGGAGGAGCATGATGATGATATTTCATCCAATCAAAGTGTTTTTAAACACTTTAGTGTTTGTTTAACACTTCTTCAAGGAATTGTTAGCACTTCTTCTTTAGGATACTGATTTCCTTTGGGTTTAAAAAGAATCTTTTTGTTTATTTCTTGCAAAGGGCTAAAACAAACAATAGGATCAACAACATACTAATGTTTTTTTTTGGTTAACAAAATTGAACAAAATATCTCTCACTTGTCATTTGGTGCTTAAAAAGAACTCACATTTTGCTTTGTGGATTTAAAAAGAACAAGTGTAACTTTTTTTTTCATGAGGGCTTACTTAAACTAAAGCCATTGAAAAAGAATGTATGCGCTTCTCTCGCACTTTATAGCGATCTTGAGAATCAAAAGGCCTTTTTCATGACTTTGGGGTGAGACAAAGCAATCACCTCCACACTTTGATTTGGGTTTAAAATTGAACAACATCTTGTGCGAGTGTGAGTGGGGGAATTGTTGCATATATTCTCTCTCTTTGTTGCCAACAAGGATTGATTGAGTTACGAATATTGCTCTTCATTCACTTTTGTTTATCCTAGAGGGCCTGCCTTGGGGAAAAAGTACTCAACCAAGGGAATGACTCAACTGGTAACACTCTAAAGCCAAGAGTATTTCCAACTAGAATATAAATGTGGGTATTGGAAGAAACGCCAATATCACGCAGTTGATTCCAACAAGATGGATTCAAAAGGGGACTCTTTCCGTATGGTTCAATCTCCATGAACGGAAAGTCCTTATTAAAACCCATGTGCTAGAATTTTACAAAATCCTTTAAACTATTTGTTGGTGCAAGGTCATTCTGAAGCCACCCCACACTTTTACGGTCTTTTAGTAGAAATGTAAAACATGCCATGGGAGTTTCATGGGTGTTGATGCTTGGCTGCCCCGTATAAGTGAGTGTCATGGAGGGGAGCCAGTGGGGTCAAGCATCTAACCATTCGCTAAAGATAAGTGTAGCTGGACTTGTCCAAGTGGGAATCCAACAAATATTGTCTTACACATCCATAGGATTGTACTCATTTTTGGGTTACAAAATGCATTGCTTGATCGAAAACACCATGGAAACAAACACTTGAACCTCATCCAAAATTCAAACCCTTTCAAAGACAAATACAATTGAATCAATCCATATGTTATTGATTTCCCTTGGGATTCACATCCTTAGAGGTTTCTAAACATTGGATTATATCTCGATTTGTCTCCTTAAGTAAACAATAGGAAAACCCTTTGCCTTAAGTTCATTGAATTTCCACATAACATATCTTGTGGGTTTTGAAAAAATTAAGACATTGGACATATTAGTTTGAAAACCTAATCGAAGAAAGTGTTTTTGGTAAAATAAAGACATTAAGCAAAGCTAAGCAAAATGAACTTTCATATGTGTTGAAGACTCACAATCCCAAAAGCAAAAATCATTGGTTAGAAATCCGAAAATGAATGTTCAAGTGAAATCATTTCTTGGTCACAAAGGTCTTTAGGAAGCATTTGCGTGCTCTTCAATACCTAGTTCTAGGAAAACAAAGTGTCATTTTTATGTTCATCTTAGGATAAAAAAAAATCAAAATCTTTTTCATCCATCCTCCAAAACATCAAAACAATATCATCTCATCATCACCTTCTGGAAAATCTTGAAAATCATCCTTAAATACTAGGCTTTATGGCAAAATCAAAAAATCATCAAAATCATTGAGACCAAATCCTTGAAAAACATTATCAAAATCACCTTTGGCTAGGTATGTGTAGATGCATCCTTTTGCATATCCTTAGTCAAAGTTATCAAAATCATCTTGTCTAGCTTAGTATATGTAGATGAATCCTTCTTCATACACTTAGTGAAATGATGATCTTGTTTGAATAGGTGTGGGTAGATGCATGCTTCTCCTCACATATATTCAAATCATCATCCTTTGAGCAAATCTATCCCTTAGATCATTATCCAACATCTTAGGGTCTTTTTGTTTGAAATCAAAAGAAAATCAAAATCAAAATCAAGGACAAAATCCCAAATCCAAAATCAAATAAAAATCAAAATCTGCAAGTCCTAAAAAGCCTAGTATCTCATTCAAAGATTTATCAAAAGCCAAAAAACATATGTATCATCCATCCCTAACATCATAATCATGTCATCACCTTTGATCCTCAAAAGAATCCTAAGACTTTCTACTTTGGGCATAAAATAAAGATCAATCCAAAGAATCAAGAGATTCATCTCCCACATTCTTGAAAATTGATCCTTATTTTATGGTTTTAACTAGATCTCAATACAAGAAGAGTATGGAAGCCAACAAAGAAACACATGCTTCAAGTGATCTTAGCCAAACAAACGCAGAAATGAATCTTGTCGAATCAAGTAATCCATTGACCCTCTCATCATCGCAAAATCTGCAAGAAGAAAACCAAGGAGAGGACCTTACCTTTGGAATGTCTCATGAGGAAATGACTAAAATTCTCCAAAATCCGGACAACCATAGAATCATCAACATCATGATGAGACTTAACCCTTCGTTATACATGCTTGAGCTAGCAAAACAAGGGGCCAAGTTACCTTCGGATTTTGATGTGAGTACCATAGTAGAGGCATCATTTCCTCCAACATCATCCACCATCCCCATTTCATCTACACCCCCATCTCAAAACATCACGCAAAAAATTCCGCAAATCACAACATTATTTGCTCCAACCCAACCCAATGTTAATAAGGGAAGTGCATTTCTCAATGCAATTTAAACACACCCCCTTGTTAATAATCAAAATTTGGATTCAAATACAACCTTGGAACAAAACATACCCCAAAACCCATTACACAAGAATGTTCCTCTCACATTCCATCACAATCCATCATCATCATTTTTTCACGCAACACCTCAAACACCTCTTCTCACAAACTCACAAGAAGAGGGAGATATGTTCCGACCAGGAGGCATATTTGACACCACAACATTCTCGCAACAACTCACACCCCTTACATTTCCACCTCTCCCACCATTGCCATTATCATCGACACCACTCCTTGCTTTAGGGATTCCTCCCCTACCAAGTATCAATCAAACTTATATCCCAACCATCAATCAAATCTTTACACCAAACACTCAAAAATTTTCGTTGATATCACAACAACAAACAACAAACGCACAAGCAATTGCAACATCATCAAACACCCCCTTAACATCACAAAGCATGGTCTCTCAAGGACCAATCACATAAACAGCACCATCCATCATGCAAAACACCAACACCACCTTCACAAACACCATTCCAAATCCACCACCACCTCCACCACCACCAACTTCCACCACATCAAGCCAACACAACGCGGCATTGCAAGCTGCTTTCCAAAAAGCATACCAATAAGTTCAGAAACAAAAAGCCGAACAAATAGCTGCTTAGCAAACTACTCAAGCTGTGCAAGCTACCCAAGCAACCCAAGCCGCCTTACAAGCACAACAAGCCCAAGCGTTATTACAATAACAACAACAACAAGCCACCCAAGCTGCACAAGCATTGCAAGCACAAAGGGTCGCTCAAGCACAATTTCTATTGCAACAACAAGCACAAGCTGCACAAGTGCAAGCATAAGCGCAAGCTCAATATTAGGCACAACAAGCCCAATACCAAGCACAACTTCTTGCACAAAGACAAGTAGCACAATTACAGGGATATCAGCAAGCATTAAAGCAATATCAAGAGCAACAAGAAGCAGCATAATTGGCAACCCAACAACAAGCATTGTTGGAACAACAGAAAGCACAACAACAAGCCTTGTTGGAAGAGCAACAAGCACAAATTTCAGCGTAGCAACAGCAAAATCAACAACAAGCATTGTTCATACAAAAGTAGGTAGAAGCCTACCTTGCTCGGCAGAACATACAGATAACATTGAACAACACACCAACCAACCCACCCATCCAACCCACGATTGAAACACCCCAAAACACTTTCATCCCACCCCCTAATCCACAAAATGATGTGATGACACAACTCAGGTTTCTCTCGCAACAAGTGCTCGACCTTCAATCAGGGCGAACAACCAAAACACCAAGCAAATTTTGTCCCTATCCATTTGATAGGAGCTTAGTAATGAAACCATTCCCCAAGGGATTTGAAATCCCCAAATTTGACAAATATCGAGGGATGGGAAACCCTGAAGATCACATCAGGGAATTCCAGGTTCATTGCATGGAGGTCGCATATGACAATACTTATCTAATGCGGCTATTTCCTAGGAGCTTGGCAGGCCACGCTATAGAATGGTTCTCTTGCTTACCTTCAGGCATTAGAACATTCCAAGAAATTAGGGACGCATTCATTAAAAATTATGCATGCAACATTGCAATGGATGTTAGTCTTGAAGAACTCTCAGCTCTAAAACAAGGAAAGGGTGAATCATTCACCTCATTCCTACAATGATGGCAATCCAAGGCCAATCGGAGCAAGTGGACCATGCCAGAAGAACAACAAGTTTGAACCATCATAGCCAACCTTGAAGGCCACTTGGCATTTCATCTCAAGGTTCAGGGCATCACCACATATGATCAATTGATCTCCAAGGTGCTTAGTATCGAAAGAGCCCTTATAGCTCAACCCACGGAATCAACATCATACCACAAACAACAAAACAACCACCCACCATCCAATTACAATGATAAACCTTGTACGTGGGAAAGAAACAAAAATATTACTAATGATGGTGTCGTTGATGCCAAGGTGGTCATTAGTGCCCCACGCCAACATACACCCGAACCAAAAATCCAAATTCAACACCAAAAACACCATCACACAACACACCAACCCAACAATAATCCAACCATCAATAATCTCAATGAGAAAAGAGGACCACCCCAACACAAAATTTATCCCAAACGAAAATACACCATTTTGGGGGAACCCCTTGAGGACATAATGAAAAATTTGATCGACGAAAAACTCATCAAGCCTCCTACATTCGAGAATTACCTAGAACCCGATGTCAAACCTCCTTGGTATAACGAGAATCAACTTTGCAAATTTCATAAAATCAAAGGCCATACCAAAAACAGTTGTATGAGACTCAAAAACATCATCCAAGATCTCATCGATAAGAAAATCATAAACATGGAACAACCTACAGGAAATCAGGATCTTAAGATATATACGAATTTGATGCCGAATCATGGCAACAAAGGGAATAAAAATGATAAAGGGAAGGGAAATGTAAATCATGTGTATGAAACAATCATTTCCTCCCTAAATGAATACTTCATGGTCATCACCATTAAGGGCGCCCATGCTAAAGATTGTGGAGTCACCACAAGAGGCAGCAAAGTCACCATCGCAGGATCATCCCAACCAAATAGAGTCCCTTCATCTAGATATGTTTCGCATGGCTACAATGTTGTAGATCAACTTAAGAGAATGCCAGTGCACATCTCCATCATGGAGTTGTTAAAAATATCATCAGCTCATAAAAAGATCCTTGAGGAAGCATTAGCCTCATCCACTATCCCCGTAGATCTCGATGTAGAGCAATTCCAAGCTATGGTCGAAAATATCATAATGCCTAATCTCCTTACATTTTCTGACCAAGATTTCCCTCCCAACCATCTCACAACCGTGCACTTCACTTAGAAGCCATTATACATAAGAGAAAAATCAAAAGGGTCTTGGTGGATGGAGGTGCAAGTTTGAACATATGTTCCCTAAGCCTCATCAAGTAGTTAAAAATATCAAAAGATTCCATCGACAAAGGAAAGGACATCACGATAAGAGCATATGATGACCAAGAAAGAGTGTCTCAGGGCATAATCAAACTCCCTATTCAAGTAGGACCGACTCTCATGGAAACCACTTGTTAGGTTTTGGATCTCGACTTGCCATATAATATCCTCCTGGGACGCCCATGGATCCATGCAATGAAATCTGTAGCATCAACTTTCCACCAATGTGTGAAATTTACACATAATGGACAAGAAGTCACCCTCCATGGAGATCCCGAACCTTTCTCATAGTGCAAAAATCTTGAAGCAAATTATTACAAAATCTCCCAAGTGCCAAAAAATGATGAGGACCCATCCACACCATACATTGACCCTGCCACTCTCACGTCCACTTCTACGACAGAGACACCTGCCACTCCCACCATTCCCACCATTCCCACCATTTTTGACATCAAGCTTATCATCCAAGATGACGGTTGTGGAAGCTACAAGCTCCCTAACAATGCTTTTGTGATAGGAGAGTTACCACAATCTCCTAGATCACGGGGACATCCACAAGAAAACCAAGCTTCCACATCACAAACGTCTCCTGAAGACTATCCTGAATTCACAAGCTGGGGGGACCTTGGCCAAGAGGTTATTGAAGTAGATCCATCTCACATGTTATGTCAAGATGAAAGACCGACACCTGAATTACCAATGGATGAGACAAGCAAGGGCCTACAAATGATGCTCGCAATGGGCTACGACAGAAATCAAAGACTGGGACAAAATGACAATGGGCTCATAATACCTATCATGCCAAAGACGCGGCCCATAACAAATCTTGGCCTTGGATGTACCCCTTCGAGTATAACCATACGTGGCCGAAGTCCTCTGGTTAGAATGGTTAATATTCCTCCTCAACCAACTCCCGCAGAATTACGCCTACCCGTATCTACAGGTCGTGTCATAGATAATTTTACATTTAATGTAACCGATGTTTGTACTAGTAGCGATGACGAGGATCCCACACCCAATTTACCTAGGCTATTCAAGAATACTACCCTCTACATGATTAGTACCCTATCCTTTGAAACGGACCATCAAGATCATGACATTCGTCTAGTATACCCCCAACTCATCGACTATGACCAACAAGGACCACCAGTTCTTGATACATTTGAAAATGATGAGGTGCTCTCAAAATTCATGGGATTGCAAGACAACATTCCAGAAGGGGATCACAAGGCAGGGTTTATAATGGAGTTGGACACAGATGCCTATTATGGGGAAATGATTGAATCCTTCAACCACAAAAGTGAGAAACTAAGAATCATATCCAAGTCCTTGAGTGAAAACCACACTGTGGCACTCTCTGACAAGAAAAAAGTAAAAAGAAAGGACGTATCCAATGGTGAAAACCTCTCTGAGGAACCCTCAGATGAAGGATTCAATCTTCCTTTAAGAGCTATTCATCAGGAAAAGTCAGCAGTATTGGCCGAAAAATGCAATCCTATCAACCTAGGAACAGAGGAGACCCCGCATATCACATTTTATGCAGAATCACTATTATCAGAAGAGCAAGAACTCCTAGCAGCATTCCTAAGGGAAAGACAAATAAACTTCACATGGAGTTATGCTGACATGCTAGGGCTTGGTCCAGAGACTATGGTTCATCACTTAGTAGTGTATCCAGAAGCAAAATCGATCAAACAAAAGCTTCAAAAAATGCATCCTCAAATCACATTATTGGTCAAAATGGAGCTCAAAAAGTTGTTAGATGCAGGATTCATCTAACCAATCGATTATCTAGAATGGGTGTCAAATTTGGTACATGTCTCAAAGCCTGACATTTCCATTAGAATCTGCACAGACTTCAGAGATTTGAACAAAGCATGTCCAAAGAATGATTTCCCGCTTCCCAACATCGACATGATAGTAGACATGACAGTAGGACATGAGATGCTATCACTAATGGATGGATTTTTAGGATACAACCAAATCATAACAACAAAAGAAGATTAACATAAGATGGATTTCACTTGTCCATGGGGAACCTACTGTTGGAACATGATGCCATTCAGCCTAAAGAATGCAAGAGCAACATATCAAAGGGCCATGACATTGATATTCCATGACATGATCCATAAAACGGTTGAAGACTATGTTGATGATATCCTAACTAAGTCCAGAAAGAGAAAAGATCACATAGCAACCCTAAGTGCTATCTTTGGCAGATTGGAGGAATACAAAGTTAGACTAAATCCCAAGAAGTGTGTCTTTGGCGTACAATCAGGTAAATTTCTAGGATACATAGTGTCCATGAGGGGTATCAAGGTGGATCTAGCAAAGGTGAAAGCAATCCTCGAGATGGAAGCACAAAGACATTAAAACAATTGAGAGGCCTCCAAGGCATACTTCAATCCATCTGATGATTCATAGCACAACTTGCAGACAAACAAAACCCATACTCTCACATACTCCACAAGGGAGTAGTGTACAAATGGGATGCAAAATGCGAAGAGGCATTCAAAAAAATAAAGGAATATCTACTGACACCACCAGTCTTAATGCCACCCATCCCAAGAAAGCCATTGATCTTATATGTATCAGCAACAGCAACAGCCCTTGGAGCTCTCCTAGCTCAGCATGATGAAAATGGAATAGAAAGGGCTATCTACTATATCAGTAGAACAATGGTCGGTCATGAGCTAAACTACTCATTCATCAAGAAAGCATGCCTCGCAGTAGTGTTTGCATCACAAAAATTCTGAAGACATTACATGTTGGCACACAAGATAAAGCTCATCGCCAAAATTGACCCCCTCAAGTATCTCTTATCAAAGACAATGCTCACAGGAAGAATGGAAAAATGGGTGATGATATTGTTAGAGTATGACATCGAGTATGTAGAGCGGAAAGCCATCAAGGGTCAAGTTATTACAGATCAACTAGCAAAAGCACCTATTTATTCTGAGAATCCTCTTGTCTCAGAGTTTCCAGATGAATCCATTTTTAACCTCAACGTAGCTAACCACTAGAAACTATAATTCAATGGCTCATACACACAGCACAGATCAGGAGCTGGTGTCTTCTTCATCACCCCACAAGGGGATTGCATACCAAGGTCATACAAACTAGCATTTCGTTGCACCAACAACATCGCAGAATATGAAGCTTTGACTATAGGTCTCAGGATAGCAGTACAATGGAACATCATAGCTCTCAAAGTGTACGGAGACTCTTAGTTGATCATAAATCAGGTCAATAATGAATATCAAACCAAGGATGACAAGCTCACTCCATACAAGAAATTGGTGGAGACTCTCAAAGAATCTTTTATAGAAATAACATTTGAGAAGATTCCTAGAGCAAACAACAGAGCAGCAGATGCCATGGCAACAATTGGGTCCCTACTGGACATCCCTCACAATGTTCCAAAATATAAATTCTTGATTGAGCAGCTTCTCGTTCCCGCATTCAAGGTACCTGAATTAGAATTCGTGTGTGAAATCATTGGTCCCGGTGATCCTTGGTATCATGACATCTACACATATCTTCGAATAGGAGTCATACCCGCTAACCTACCATTAAACCTAAAATGAACCTTTTTTAAAAAGGAATCCAGATTTGTCATCCTAGGTGATACCCTATACCGTAGAAGCATAGAAGGTACCCTACTACGCTGCCTAAATGCTGAGGAGGCATTAACCGCTCTAACTGAAGTACACAATAGTATATGTGGTTCACACTCAAGTGGAATGACCATAGCCAAGAAACTACTCAAGATGGGGTATTATTGGCCCACAATGGAACGGGAAGCACATGATCATGCTCGAAAGTGTCTACAATGTCAGCAGCATGGGGACCTCATCCATGCTCCAGCTCAAGAGCTTCATCCTATCGTCACACCATGGCCCTTTTCACAGTGGGGACTCAATCTCATTGGGAAAATCACACCCACCTCATCTAACAGCCACAAATTCATCATAACCGCAACTGAGTACTTTACTAAGTGGGTAGAAGCCATACCCATGACATATATAACAGGGAAGCAGATTTCTAAGTTTATCCTAAACTACCTCATTTGTCAATACGATGTCCCACAAGCCATTATCTTAGATAATGGGACACCATTTAAGAATCAGGATGTTCGTGACTTGTGCGAGAAATTCAAAATCCAACATCACTTCTCCACCCTGTACTATCCCCTAGGCAATGGCCAAGAAGAAGCTACAAATAAGACTATTATGAAAATCCTCAAGAAAATAGTCAATGACGCAGGTCGTGACTGGCATCTGTAGCTTAATCCCCCTCTTTGGGCCTATCGAACCAGCATCCACACACCCACTAGCGCCACCCCCTTCTCCTTGGTCTACAGATCAAAGGTTGTACTCCCCATTGAGATTGAGCTCCCATCCCTCAGGATATCACTGCAAAACCTCATCACAGATGAAGAGTACCAGGTATCAAGACTAAATGAGTTAGAGCTACTGGATGAGAGATGTATCAATGCTTTGAATCATTTGCAAGTCTATCAGAATAGACTCAAAAGGAGATACAATAAGAAAATCAGAAGTAGGACGTTCTAAGTCAAAGAACTGGTCTTAAAAGAAAATCAGAAAAATGTCTCAAACCTAAGCAGCAAAGGAAAATTTGAACCCAATTGGCTAGGACCATTCGTCATCACAGCAAGTTACAAATCAGGGGCATATTAGTTATCAACACCCGAAGGGGAACCTCTGTAGGAGCCCATGAATAGCTCCCATCTCAAAAAAAATTATGCCTAAATCTTTCAAGGTATAGAACGAAAAAACTCAAAAAATTAGAAAAAGTCCTAAAAAATGGTTACCATGGTGAAAACCTGGCAAATAGGTGTCTTGGTGACAACAAAAAATGAAAAAACCAAAAAACTCAAAAAATTAGAAAATTCCTGAAAAAATGGTTACCATGGCGAAAACCTAGCAAACAGGCGTCTTGGTGACAACAAAAAAAATCAAAAAAGAAAAAAATCCAAAAAAATTAGAAAAGGGATCAAAAAAATCATCTTCTAGTGAAAACCACTTCGGTGGCACTTTGGACAAGTACCTTGGTGAAAACCTGGCAAATAGGCGCCTTGTGTAAATAAGCACTTTCCATCCACCAGGATCTGTATGGCTTGTTCTACATCATCCATCCATTTCGCTTCCATCATCCATCATATCCAAATCTCCATTCATCACTCATCCACTCGCATCTGCAACATAGCTTGGTCTTGTTTCTGTATCATGATCCCTCCTAGTACTACTCGGCCCATCCTTAAGGTCAGTTTGTCCTGCCTTTATCGAAGTAGTCTATTGCATCACGTTGGGGGCATGTTCTTATTGGATTGGATTCGTGTATGATCTTAAAGCCTTCAAATTAAAAAATCCAAAAACATCAAAACATATCAAAATCCAAAAACAAGTCAAAAAGTCGGTCAAAAAAAGTAAAAAAAAAATAGAGTCATCTTGATAAACTACATCGTCTTTGAGCTTGAATGTAGGCAAGGTTGATCTTTGATCATCCCTTGAGACACTTAGGTCAGTCCTTTAGGAGTCTATCATAATAAACTGACATCTCATCATGTACATCATCATCTATAAATCGGTCGAGTCGTCAGTCGAACTACGTGGTCTCTGCGTGTATAATGTAGGCAAGGCTCATCTGTTGATCAGCCCTTGAGGCCGCTAGGATAGGTATTTAGGTTATTCTCTTGATAAAAACCTCAAAAAACCCCAAAAACATTGGAAATTTGAAAATCAAAACATTTGTAAAACCTCAAAAAATACCAAAAAATAGCCTCAAAACATTGCAAAACTCCAAAAACATCCAAATATTTTTAAAAAAATCCATCCACCTCATCTCACGTGCAGCCGCAATAAACACCATCCATAATAAACTGATCGTCATCCTCAACCTTTGGTGAAAATAGTTGGAAACAAGTCTAGCAGATTAAAAGTAAAACTCCAAACGTCAAGTCTTAAGTCTAAGTCAGTGCGTAAGCAAGTAGGTCATCTCTTTGTATTGGTAACTCATCATCTGAATTGGTCCCATATCAATCATCCCTTAGAACACCTTGGATAAACGAAATGATGTGCCACCATCCACTAACATGTCCTAGGATGAATCCTTCCTGCAAATGGGCATTATCTTTTGGCAATAAGTTTCGGTTATCATCATTAGAAAACACATCCTTTTTCCATTAGCGATATTGAAGAGCATCAGTTTGTTTGTTTACTTGGTCTTATCTTTTGACTTATCTTATTTTATGCTCATTCCAAGGACGTCTCGATGATATCTCAAAATAGAGGATTTAGAGAAATAGGGAATGGGGCAATGATCATTATCTTTTGTCTGCTATGCTTGTTGGAAGTTCTTGTAATATAACCTCGGCAAATACTTGCTTTGTTAGGTATGTATGGAAGAGGTCTAGGGAAACTTGTTGACTATTGCATGGATAGGTTTACCTTTCCATGTTTTGGTCTGAGGTGTCTGAAACTTCTGAAGTGCATCCTAGCAAGGTTTTCATATGTCAGGTGTGAACAAGAATACTCCTATTTGCTTGTCAAGTCAAAGTTCATCTCACTGGGTACAACGTCATCCTAGTTTTCTATACCTTGATGCATCATACCACGTGTGTTATCAAACATAAGAAAAATTGGCCCTTTGAAAATCCCAATTCCTCGGCAAGTAATCATCATCATCATCATTTGCATTTGCATCATCTTGTGTCTTGTTGAAATGAATTCTTATCTTCTTACTAACCGCACTAACAAGGTACTATGACATTTGATCATCATCACCATCATCGTCATTGATCCTGCATCCACAAATCATTAGCATATTACATAAACATATCATATAGGAAACATACGCATTGCATTTTAATCATCATATAAACAGGTTATCATAGACATTCTTCATAGATAGGTACATCCATTTCATTTGCATTTCACCCATTACATTGCATCGCATGCCATTATATCAATCATTGCATAAACATTCATTTGCATTTCACAACCATTTCATATTACCATATAAATCATCACATAGCATCTACGGAAGCATTTCATAATCATTTTTGCACAATCATAAACAATAGGTATATAAGCATTCAATTCATTAGGCATAGATACTGGCATAACATCATGACATCATCTCACCACTTTACGTTCACATTACATTATGTGTTAACATATCATTGCATCACATACATCATCATTTATTACGTTTAGGATAATAACATTTGTTATCTTAAGCATCTCATAAAACCATCTTATTATGCATTAACACCATTTCATTTGCATCATATCATGACCATCGCATTCATATTTCATCATCCATATCATCTCATAAATAACGTTCATTGCATAAATCATTCCACATAGGCATAGACGTATAAAATTCATATACACATCCATTCATAAACATTTCATAAGCACAATTTACATATCATTTATCATATGCACAATGGATCATATCATTTCACATATTGGACCATCGCATTTGCATTATCATAAATAGACCATCACATTTGCATATCATAGGTTAATATAATATAGATTTGTTAGTCATAATCATAACGCATGCATCATCAAAAATAAATGCATCCATAACATATAGAAGTAGAACCATACATGCACAAATAACGAGAACACATTGCATCACATCAAAATCATCATTGGCTCATATATATATCATCAATAATGTCACTGTCATAGTACAAAGAATAAATCGGGTCACTGTACATGTGTCAATCAATACAAAACGCCCATCAGGCTATCAAAAATGAGCCCATAAGGCACAAAAAGTATCATATCGTCTCAATTAGGTTCAGTCCCTGTGAATGCTGCCCTCGCCCCTATCACTGTGACCCTCTGCTGGTCTGTGGCTGGCCCCCTCTAAATACTCTAGGACCCACTCTGCTCTAGGTACGGCCTCGTGATAGGACCGTTGATATACTCTATCTCTCAAATAGCATCCCTGTAGGATTGAATTGACACTGTACCCTAGGAGGAGGAGGCTATCATGCTCTCTATCTGCTATCTGCGGCCTAGCTCAGTGGCTGCCTATAACTCTGCAGCCTGTATCTGTTGTACAGCCTGATCTCTCTTAGCTCTAAGCTGCTCTCTCTCATCCCTCGCCTAATCTCTCTCCGCTATCACTGCCTAGACCTGGGCATGTAACTACGCAATCAGCGCATCTCAAGTGTCTGTCTGTCCTTGTGGCTACACATGTGGCTACACCTAAGGTTTATCCTTGTCTCCTGGCGGAACCTGTTGCTAATCCTGCATATGAACATCCCCCTGCCTTGGCGGGATTGGGGGCACAACTGGTGGATCATGTCGAATCTCAACCCTATTTCCTCGTCCTCGTCCTCCCCCTCTACCTCTAACTCTACACAGATCTGGGTCCTCACTTGGAATAGTCAACCGAAGTGGAGGTCGGAACCAGTCTTTGTAGGCCTGAGTGGTGCCTAGATCTGCTAAACCCTAATCATAAGCCCATGGTTGGGCTACCAAATGCCTAAAACTGTCGACTGCCTCTGAGGCAGGAATGTATTGTCCCCATGACACCTGTGTCATGCTGCGAGCAAAGACGGCTACATAGTTGTCATCAGGCCGATCCTGTGGCTCTCTGAACTGACGCTACATGCGCCCAAGCAGGTACCTCTCAATCATAGTATGCTCTCGCCCTTGCATGTACCGGTCCTAGCGGTAATAAAATAGCTAATCGACATCGTCGGCCCATCTAGGCCGACCAAGGTACAGTCGCTAAGTGAAAACTAGCATCTTGTCTAAGACCTGCTTCCAGTAGGGGATCCCGTGCTCACCAGTGTGTGTAAAGGACACACCGCCTCTGTATCGTGTCATGAGGGCATCGTCTGCCCCCATTAGAACTGAAACAACACATGGACGTAGCACATAAATATGCTCCCATGCCTAGACATGAAGTAATGTCACCCCAACCCCCAATGCTCTGCCGTTCATGTAGACGTACTCATTGAGGTCCCTTTAAAGCGAAGCTAGAAGAACAGGCCCCCATGTGAAATGAACTAACCTGTCTCAGACCATCTAATCCCAGCAATACCCCCAGCCAGGACTAAAGTATCACCCTTGTTTGTCTAGGGCACCAAGACTCGAAATGATAGCTGTAATCGCCCAGCGGTAGGGAGGGGCTATGACCCTATATCGCTCTAACTCTATTTGTCCCTCACAGGAGATGATGTCCCGTGTGGCAAGGAATCTGCAGCAAGCCTTGCATCCCTCATCCATATCAAATATCGCCCGTCGGCCATGAATCGACAATCATAGAATACGCCAGACATCCTCTAGAGTGACTGTAGCCTCACCAGTGGGGAGATGAAATGAGGACGTCTCATTGTGCCACCTCTCGGCCAACACTGACAACATCCCTAAGTGAGTGCGCACGAGCATTGCATACGCAATGTGCCACAACCACGCAAACCTGAGTCGATCCTGGTCCTTGTCGCTTAGGTCTCGCAAGATGCTAGCCAAATCTCGCGACCTGTGCTCCTGAGAGTAGAGCTCCCTCGCTGCATCCTGCATCAAGGAAGGTCAACGTGTTAAAAATTTTGAAATTTTTTTGGTAGAACGCTCTAAAAACGTCCCCAACAGCGCAGTTTGTGATGGCGTCGCAGTTTGATTTTACTCAAACTCTGATGCTAAAGCCCAAAAAGAGCTATATGGTGCCGCCGTAGCGCACTTTCCCTTCCAGTGTCGCAGTTTTTGTGAAATGGGCGACGCCACGTCGCACTTTTTCAAATCGACCCACCGAACCTGAGCTCAGCATTAGAGTTTTTAAACTCCATACTACACCGCTGCGGTGCAAAATAGCACCACGCAACGTAGTTTGAATACTGAGCGGCGCTATATAGCACCGCTGCAGGAAAGCCGCTCCTTTAAAGGATTAATTAAAGCATTAAATGAAAAGACGAAGCTTGGGTAAGGATCACATACCAGTGCCCCGCTACCAGGTGGTCGCTGGTATGTCTAAACTCGATCAGTGATGTGTAGAGGAAGTTGTTGTTGCGCCATATCGCCGGAAAGTCAGAGCTCAAATCTCAAGGTTGCTAGTGAAGGTGTGTGAAAATGACTTCAAAGTGACCCCTCGGGCCCCTTTTAAGCCTAAAAAATTAGGGTTTTTTCACCCTGTTTGGTTGTCCTACTAGGGTTTTGGACCCCTGAACCTATTTTCGTCTGGTTGAGGCTTGTTTTTCATTGTTTTATTGCGTTTAGACATGTTTTTAGTCTCCCAGAGCCCTTTTGGACCTATTTGGTACTTTGTCACCTTTTTTCGCGAGATCACCCAAAAAAATAAAATTTTCATCCGATCTCTCGAGGGGGCATTATAATGGCATGTTTTCTCTGGCCATGCAGCAGTGGGGAAAGTTTTTAAATATCGAAATTTTTTGGCTTTGATTGAGATCGTTTATTCCTTGAACCAATGCAACGAGTGCATTGCTTCAAAGAGGGGAAAAATATAGACATGTAAAATATACTAATTGACATTGTGCATCTGATCCTGATTACTAACATCACTTCTTCTTGAATCATCCCTCGGTCTAACCATTTAATCAAATTCCCCATCTGATTAAATTCATTAATATTCCTCTCTTAATTAAATAAATCATTTTATCTAATCAAGTCATCTCTTTTGTTAATTAAATCAATCCATCTGATCTAATTATCCCTATTTAATTAAATAATCAATTTATTTGATTAAATCTCTAAAGTCTATCCATTAAATTAATAAATTAAAACATTATTTGATTTAATCTAACACCATCTCTTTTAATTAAATAAATCAAAATCCTTATTTAATTAATCTCTTGTCATATTCCTCTCTTATTTGATTTAAATAAATCCATAAATTTGAGTCAAATAGGTCACATCATCTAACTTCTCTCATTAAATTAATTAACCCTTGATTAATTTAATCTCATCTCATGTCCCATCCTCTAGATAATGCAAGTTGCACATGAAAATAGATTTAATTCATTTATTAAATCTCTATTTTCCTCACAAGGCATCTTTTGGAATATTCTCTCAATTTGAATTCAAAAATTCCAAGTCAACATGTACATCCAACAAGGCAATAAATTCATCTTACATGTCCTTTGCCTTGAGCCAAGTGGCATTTATTTCATTTTCCCTTCCCTCTTACATGTCATTTCAACAAATTTGAAATTCAAAATTATGCATTTATTGGCACAAACCCCAAATCTTGCAAATCCTTCATCCATTCATAGATTGACAAGTGGCATCATACCATTGGATGAATGTTAGTCCCACATTGCTCAAATTTGGACATTCATCCATCTTGGAATTCTATAAATAAAGAGCTCATATCCTCATTTCATCATTCACAATCTATGCAAAGTTACCATGCTCAAATATCTCTTGAATTTCATCCATTATCATTGAGTCATAGCTAGGTTTTTGCAAATTTTGGCTTGGAGTTCTCATTCTGCACCAACAAAGTGGATCAATCATCTTCAACACATCAAGCTTACATCATAGGAATTGGGAAAGAGCTAATTTTCACATCAAATTGGCACAAATTCCCCCATGGGATCATGAGTTTGCACATCTAATTAGGATTCAATATTTGTTTTGTCATTTACATTGTATTCTTCATTATTTTCTTCCTAGTTTGAGTGTTGTAAATGGATTTCATGGGGAATCCTTGTTTTGGCTTGCAATCTCTCGTCTAGCTCATTTATTCTTGTTGTTTTGCAGGCACCAAGGTTGGGGTTCGCACAGCTATAATGGTGCAAACTTGTTGTTCTTTTGGCATGGTCCACTTGCTTTGATTGGCCTTGGATCGCCATTGTTGTAGGAATGAAGTGAATGATTCACCCTTTCCTTGTTTCAGAGCTAAGAGTTCTTCTAGACTAATATGCATTGCAATGTTGCATGTATATTTTTTTATGAATGCGTCTATAATTTCTTGGAATGTCCTAATGCCTGAAGGTAAGCAAGAGAACCATTCCATAGCGTGGCCTGCCAAACTCTTAGGAAATAGTCGCATTAGATAAGTATCATCATATGCAACTTCCAATGAATGAACCTGGAATTCCCTGATGTGATGCTCAAGGTTTCCCGTCCCTCAATATTTGTCAAATTTGGGGATCTCAAATCCCTTGGGGAATGGTTTCATCACTAGGCTCCTATCAAATGGATAGGGACACAAGTTGCTTGGTGTTTTTGTTGTTCGCCCTGATTGAAGATCGAGCACTTGTTGCGAGAGCAACCTGATTTGTGTCGTACTTCATTTTGTGGATCAGGGGGTGGGATGAAGGTGTTTTGGGGTGTTTTGATTGTAGGTTGGATGGGTGAGTTGTTTGATGGTATTTGTATGTTATGCCGAGCTAGGTAGGCTTCCACCTAATGTTGTATGAACAACACTTGTTGTTGATCTTGTTGTTGTTGTGCTAAGATTTGTGCTTGTTGTTGCGCTTGTTGTTGTGCTTGTTGTTGTTCCAACAACGCTTGTTGTTGGGCTGCCAATTGGGTTGCTTCTTGCTGCTCTTGGTATTGCTTTAGTGCTTGTTGATATGCTTGCAATTGCATTGCTTGTCTTTGTCCAAGAAGTTGTGCTTGTGCTTGTGCATGTTGTGCTTGATATTGGGCATTTTCCTGAGCTTGAACTTGTGCTTGCGCTGCTTGTGCTTGGGCTTGTGCTTGTGCTGCTTGTTGTTGTAACAGAGTTTGTGCTTGAGCAACCTTTTGTGCTTGTAATGCTGCTTGGGTTGCTTGGGCAGCTTGAGCAGCTTGTTGTTGTTGTTGTTGCAATAACGCTTGAGCTTGTTGCGCTTATAGTGCGGCTTGGGCTGCTTGGGCAGCTTGAGTGGCTTGTTGAGCAGCTAG
Source organism: Sequoia sempervirens (assembly GCA_007258455.2). Classification (NCBI taxonomy): domain Eukaryota; kingdom Viridiplantae; phylum Streptophyta; class Pinopsida; order Cupressales; family Cupressaceae; genus Sequoia; species Sequoia sempervirens. The sequence goes on from VDFB02311641.1 coordinate 199,058, forward strand.
TTGTACAGCTTTTAATTTTTGCACTTGTTGGAATCCCCTTTGAAAAGCAGCTTGCAATGCCGCGTTGTATTGGATTGATGTGGTGAAAGTTGGTGGTGGTGGGGGTGGTGGTGGATTTAGAATGGCGTTTGTGGTGAGTGATAATGTTGTGTTGGTGATTTGAGTGGTGGATGGCGGTGTTGATGTGATTGGTCCTTTGGGGACCATGCTTTGTGATGTTAGGGGGGTATATGATGATGTTGCAATTGCTTGTGCATTTGTCGTCTGTTGTTGCGATATCGACGACAAATTTTGAGCATTTGGCATAATGCTTTGATTGATATTTGGGATGTTGGTTTCATTGATAGTTGGTAGATGGGGAAGCCCTAACCCAAGGAGTGGTGTGGATGATGATGGTAATAGTGGAAGTGGTGGAAATGTAAGGGGTGTGAGTTCTTGCAAAAATTTTGTGGTGTCGAAGATGCCCCCTGGTCCGAACATGTCTCCTTCCTCTTGCGAATTTGTGAGGAGATAAGTTTGAGGTGTTGCGTGGAAAAATGATGATGATGGATCATGATGGAAAGTGAGAGGAACATTCTTGTGTAATGGGTTTTCGAATATGTTTTGTTCCAAGATGGTATTTGCATCCAAGTTTTGATTATTAACAAGGGGGTGTGTTTGAATAGCATTGAGAAATGAATTTCCCTTATTAACATTGGGTTGGGTTGGAGCAAATGATGTTGTGATCTGTGGAATGTTTTGTGTGATGCTTTGGGATGGGGGTGTAGATGAGATGGGAATGGTGGATGAGATTGGAGGAAAATATGTCTCCACTATGGTACTCACATCAAAATCTAAAGGTAATTTGGCCCCTTGTTTCGCTAGTTCAAGCATGTATAATGAAGGGTTAAGCCTCATCATGATGTTCATGATTTTATGGTTTTCTGGATTTTGTTGCATTTTAGTTATTTCTTCATGAGACATCCCAAAGGTAAGATCCTCTCCTTGGGTTTCCTCTTGCGGATTTTGTGATGATGAGATGGTCAACGAATTGCTTGATTCGGTGGGATTCATTTCAACGTTTGTTTGGCTAAGATCACTTGAAGCGGGTGTTTCTTTGTTGGCTTCCATACTCTTCTTGTATTGAGATCTAGTTTGAACCATAAAACAAGGATCAATTTTCAAGAGTATCGGAGATGAAATCTCTCAATTCTTTAGATTGGTCTTTACTTTATGCCCAAAGTAGAAAATTTTAGGATATCTTGAGGATCGAAAGGTGATATGATGATGATGTAAGGGATGGATGATGTAGATGTTTTTGTCTTTTGATAAATCTTGAAGGAGATACTAGGCTTTTAGGACTTTTAGATATGTTTCAGATTTTGATTTTGATTTTCCTTTTGGGGTTGGGATTTGTCCTTGATTTTGATTGATTTTGATTGCTTTGATTTTGAACAAAAAGACCCTAAGATGTTGGATGATTTATCTAAGGGATAGGTTTGATCAAAGGATGATAATTTTAATATGTGTAGGGAGAAGGATACATCTACCCACACCTATTCAAAGAAGATGATAGTTTAACTAAGTATACGAAGAAGGATACATCTACATATACCTAGATAAACAAGATGATTTTGATAACTTTGACTAAGCATATGCAAAAGAATGCATCTACACATACCTAGCCAAAGATGATTTTGATAAAGTTTTCAAGGATTTAGTCTCAATGATTTTGATGATTTTGGATTTTTCCAAAAAATCTTAGCATTAAGGACGATTTCAAGATTTTCCAAAAGGTGATAGTGAGAGGATTTTTGTTTTGATGTTTGAAGGATGGATGAATTTTTTTTGATTTGCTTTGATCCTAAGATGAACATAAAAAAGACACTTTTTTTGCCTAGACCTAGGTATTGAAGAGCATACAATGCTTCTATAGACCTTTGTAACCAAGAAATGATTCCATTTGAACATACATTTTCGGATTTTGAACCAATGATTTTCGTTTTGGGATTTGGACTTTTTGAAAATCATGAGGCTTCAACACACATGAAAGTTCATTTTACTTAGCTTTGCTTAATGGCTTTATTTTACCACAAACACTTCTTTTGATTAGGTTTTTTAAACTAAGTGTCCAATGTATTGATTTTTTCGCATCCCACAAAGTATTTCATGTGGAATTTTGATGAACTCAAGGCAAGGGTTTACCTATTATTTACTTTAGTAGACAAATCAAGATGTAATCCAATGTTTAGAAACCTCTAAGGATGTAAATCCCAAGGGAAAGCAATAACATATGGATTGAGTCAATTGCATTTGTCTCCAAAAGGGTTTTTAATTTGGATGATGATGTTAAGTGTTTGTTTTCAAGATGTTTTCGATCAAGCAATGCATTTTGTAACCCAAGAATAAGTACAACCCTATGGATGTGTAAGACAATATTTTTTGGATTCCCACTTGGACAAGTCTAGTTACGCTTATCTTTAGCGAATGGTTAGATGCTTGACCCCACTAGCTCCCCTCCACGGCACTCACTTATATGGGGCAGCCAAGCATCGACACCCATGAAACTCCCATGGCATGTTTTCCATTTCTACTAAAAGACTGTAAAAGTGTGGGGTGGCTTCAGAACGACCATTCTTGCACCAACAAATAGATTAAGGATTTTGGAAAATTCTAGCACATGGGTTTTAATAAGGACTTTCTGTTCGTGGAGATTGACCCATATGGCAAGAGTCCCCTTTTGGATCCATCTTGTCAAAATCAACTGTGTGATATTGGCGTTTACTCCAATACCCACATTTATATCCCGGTTGGAAATACTCTTGGCTTTAGAGTGTTACTAGTTGAGTCGTTCCCTTGGGTGAGTACTTTTTCCCCAAGGCAGGCCCTCTAGGATAAACAAAAGCGAGTAAAAACAATATTTGTAACTTGATCAATCTTTGTTGGCAACAAAGAGAGAGAATGTACACAATAATGCCCCCACTCACACTCGCACAAGATTTTGTTCAATTTTAAAACCCAAAGATGAAGTGTGGAGGTGATTGCTTTGTCTCACCCTAAAGTCATGAAAAAGGCCTTTTGATTCTCAAGATCGCTATAAAGCACAAGAGAAGCGCATACATCCTTTTGGAATGAATTTAGTTTAAGTAAGCCTTCACAAAAACAAAGTTGCACTTGTTCTTTTTAAATCCACAAAGAAAAATGTGAGTTCTTTTTAGAGCACCAAAAGATAAATGGTAGACATTTCATTCATTTGTTATCCAAAGAAATAAACTCTAGTATGTTGTGATCCTAATGTTAATTTTAGCCTTTTGAAAGAAATGAAAAGATTTTTTTTAAACCCAAATAAAATTAGTGTCCTAAGAAAGAAGTGATAACAATTTATTAAAAGTGTTAAGTAAACACTAAAGTGTTTAAAAACACTTTGATTTGATGAAATATCCTCCTCATACTTCTCCTTTTCTTCGTTTTCGATTTCCAACCTACAAGGGAGAAAACCAGTCAGATTCTAGAAAATACAGAGAAAAAAAAAGTAGAAAACAGAAGACAAATTGATCATTAATCAAAAAGAATGTGCTAAAATTTAATTTCAACTTTTTACTCCCTCCCAGCGGTGCAACCTGTGATTGCATCAGAGTTTGATTTCTCAGTAGTGCTCTTAGAGCGCCACTTATCAGTTAGCGTCGCTCTATGTCAAGACAATGAGCTCAACTGCGTCGTAGTTTTTTCTAGCGTCGCAGTTTGATATTTTTGAAAATTCTTGCGAGTCAAACAATTAAGCAGCGGAGTTTAGAATTCAATTTTTTTGGGCAGGAAGAGTCTAGCGTCACACTTTGAGTTTCCTGCAATGCTATATAGCGACACTGAAGATTCAGCGGTGCCAAAACAGTGATGCTGAGCTCTCAGCATTGGAATTTTTCTGTGTATGAATAAAAATACAAAATTTTGTGAAAAAAGTGATAAAGAATGGGATGCAGCCCTCATTCTAGTGCCAAAATGTGTGAACCCCAATCCAAATACCTGCAAAACAATGAGAATAAACACATTAGATAGTTAATTGCAAGCATGAACAAGGATTCCCCATGAAATCCATTTACAAACTTCAAATTAAGAAAAAAATCAATAAAGAACACAATGAAACAAGAAAATATAGATTCAATCCTAATTAGAATAGCAAACACATGATCCCATGGGGGAATTGGTGCCAATTTGATATGAAAATTGGCCATTTCCCAATTCCTAAGATGCAAATTTGATATGTTGATGATGATTGATCCACTTTGTTGATGAAGGATGAGAGCTCCAAGCCAAAAATCTGCAAAAACCTAACTAAGAACTCAATGGTGATGGATGGAAATGGCTAAATATTTTAGCATAATAACTTTGCATAATTTGTGGATGATAAAATGAGGATATGAGCACTTTATTTATAGAATGCCAAGATGGATGAATGTCCAAATTTGAGCAATGTGGGACTAACATTCATCCAATGGCATGATGCCACTTGTCAATCTATGAGTGGATGGAGGATGTGCAAGATTTGGGGATTGTGCCAATAAATGCATATTTTTGAATTTCAAATTTGTTGAAATGACTTGTAAGAGTGAAGGGAAAATACAATAAATTCCACTTGGCTCAAGACAAAGGACATGTAAGATGAAGTTATTGCCTTGTTGGATGTACATGTTGACTTGGAATTTTTGAATTCAAATTTGGAGAATATTCCAAAAGATGCCTTGTGAGGAAAATAGGGATTTAATAAATGAATTAAATATATTTTCATGTGCAACTTGCAAAATCTAGAGGATGGGACATGATAAGAGATTAAATTAATCAAGAGTTAATTAATTTAATGAGAGGTTAGATAATGTGACCTATTTGACTCAAATTTATGGATTTATTTAAATCAAATAAGAGAGGAATATGATAAGAGAATAATTAAATAAGGATTTTGATTTATTTAATTAAAAGAGATGGTGTTAGATTAAATCAAATAAGCTTTTAATTTATTTAATCTAATAGATAGACTTTAGAGATTTAATCAAATAACATTAATTATTTAATTAAATAGGTATAATTACATCAGATTGATTGATTTAATTAACAAAAGAGATTGACTTAATTAGATAAAATGTTTTATTTAATTAAGAGAGGAATAATGATGAATTTAATCAGATAAAGAGATTTGATAAAATGGTTAGACCGAGGGATGATTTAGGAAGAAACAATGTTAGTAGTCGGGATCAGATGCACAGTCACTGGTAGATTTTGACCCATTTTTCGACGACCGTCTGTTAGAATTTCGACGGCTGTTCGTCACTATTATTGCGTCAGAATTTTGACGACATTTGAAATGTTGAAATTTTGGCCCGACATCATCAAAAAATGGGTCAAAATCTACCAGTGACTATTAATCGGTATATTTTACGTGTCTAAAATAGGAAATGAAGTACTAACTGGTTGTGCATTCTACATATTGAAGCATTGCAAAACCTTCTCCACAATTTTTTTGTGACAACCATATTTTCTTATTATTTCCATCTTTATGTATCCTCATACCAAGAATTTGATTTTCTTTTCCTAAGTACTTCATCTCAAACTCGCTAGCAAGCTTAGATTTCAAATGGATGATTTTATTCATGTTGGGATGTATTACCAACATATCATCAACATACATAACAAAAATAATAAAACTGTCATCATCATACCTATGAAAATAGGCACAATGATCAGCCTCACATCTGCTAAAACCAAAACTCATCATGAAGGAATCAAACCTCTTGCACCAACACCTTGGCACCTATTTTAAACTGTACAATGATTTTTCTAACCTAAAAACAAGATTATCCTTGTCTCTTTCCTCAAAACCTTCTGGTTGTTGCATATAAATCTCTTCTAAGAGATCACCATGCAAGAAGGTTGTTTTTACATCTAACTGTTCCAACTCCGAATCAATACTAGCAACATGAGCTAAAACAACTCTAATAGTACTTAAACATACAGTAGGTGAAAAAATGTCATCAAAATTGTAAGGAAGCTAAGGTAGCAGAACAAATTACTACAACAATCTTAAGAGGAGAATAATGCAAAAATTTACAGATCTTTAATAGTTACAAAAACTTAAATAGAAATAAACATAAATATGATGCATACCACAACATAGTGATTTATGTGGAGAAAACCCTTTCAGGAGAAAAACCCCACACTCTAAAAGCTGCCCAATATATTATTTAGTAAATCACAAAGATTACAATATACTTGTAGAGCAGGCTTCTCATAGGAGTATCACCACTCAAAGATTCAGAGACAACACAACTCCTATCAGACTCTCAAGATACATCACCTTCTCTCTACCGTAGTCATAATATAATTCCCTCATAAAATAGGGTTACATTCTAGGGAAAGACAGGCAAACAAAATATCCACCATTAGATCTAAAACCTAATAATTAACGGTCTAAATTTATAATGTATCATTTATCTAATGTATGTCGTCCATTTTAGTAGTTTCCTGAAAAGAAAAAAAAAATTTGTTTACACGCATCCCACTCTTCCCCCTTGTTTCCATTGTATATTACACCTATCGATGTAACTAAGAAATATATATATATTCATACATATATATATATATATATATCCTATCAGCAATAACCTTTATATAATTGCAAGGTTGAGACACAATTTACAAACAAATCTCCCACTTGTCAAACAACTTGCAAGAGCAATGGGAGGGATTAAACATTGTCTCTTAATTGCTAAGGGCCAAAAGGCCCATAATCTTTGAACACCATCTGAACTTTTTTGTGCTCACAGGCTTAGTTGAAGAATCGACAACATTCATCAAAGTCTCTACCTTAACTAGCTTCACCCTACCATCTTCGACCATATCTCGAACAAAATGATACTATACATCAATGTGTTTGGTCCTAGCATGAAATGTCAGGTTCTTGGCTAAACATATCATACTTTGAATGTCGCAATAAATTGTCATTATACCTTGTTTTGTTCCAATATCTGAACATAGTCTCTTAAGCCAAATGGCTTCTTTACAAGCATGAGTAGCTTCCATATACTCTACTTCTGTAGTGGAAAAAGCAACCACAACCCGTCGCTTACTCATCCAGCCGATTGCACCACCAAATAAAGTAAACACATAAGCACTAGTGGATCGTCTGCTATCAACATCACCTGCCCAGTCTGAATCCACATAACCATGAATATAAAGGGAATTTTTTTCTTTAGTCACATTACTATGATAACACAAGGAATAATCTAAGGTACCACACAAATATCTGAAGACTCTTTTAACTACATCCCAATGAACTCTATCATGATTAGACATATATCTAGAAAGAACTCCCATTGCTTGGGCAATGTCTGGTCTAGTAAAACCATAGCATACATCAAACTTCCAATTGAACTCTAGTAAGGCACTCTACTCATGTCTTCCATCTCAGATGGAGATGTAGGACAATCTAAAATAGATAACTTTGTTCCAACATAAAGGGGAATACACAATGGTCTACAATCCTGCATGTTAAATCTCTATAAAATTGAATTGACATACTTACTTTGGCCAATTCATAGCTTTCTATTCACTGTATCTCTTTTAATTTCCATCCCAAGAATGTGTCTAGCTACATCAAGATCTTTCATTTCAAATTTAGCAGCAAGTTGAGATTTCAGTTCTCAAATCATACCTTTCCCTTTTCCAATAAATAACATATCATAAACATATAATGCAATAAATAGGAAATGATCACCATCATTTTTATAATAAACATAATGATCTATTTTAGAACGCTCAAATCCCAAACTCAACACATATGTATCAAACTTCTGGTACCACATCCTAGGACTCTATTTTAAGCCATACAAATATTTCTTCAATTTGCAAACCAACTTACTTTTACCTTTCACCATATAGTACTCTGGTTGTGTCATATAAATATCCTCCTCCAAGTCACCATGAAGAAAAGTAGTTTTCACATCCATTTTCTCAACCTCTAAATCATAAGCAAAAGAAATAGCTCGCAAAAATCTAATGGATGTCATTTTTTCAATAGGAGAGAATATCTCACCATAATCAACACCCTCAACTTGAGAGTAACCTTTTGCAACAAACCTTGCTTTGTATTTCTCAATACCTCCATCTGAACCAATCTTTTTCTTGAACACCCATTTGCAACCAACAGGTTTTTGTCCTTTAGGCAATGGTACAAGATCCCATGTATCATTCTTTTTCAAAGATGTCATTTCTTCATCCATAGCAATCTTCCAAGATTTTGCATCTTTCATACCTAATGCGTCTTCTATATATTTGGGTTCATCCATGTTAGTATTCAAATCAAAAATACATCTCTAATTGTCAGGTGTATACCTTTTAGGTGGTTGTCTATTCCTTTTTGACCTACAAACAATTTGAATTGGAGGTTCTTCCTCCTCTTCTGAAGATCCAAAGCTAGATAAGCTCTCCTCAACTTCTTGTCTATCTTTGGGCCTCAATTCAACTTTCTCATGTGTAGAAGGAAATTGAATCACATCTTCCTATTTACTTTGTTTTGGCTGCAATGTAATAGAAGAAGGCTTAGTTTCTCTAAAAATAACACTTCTACTATATATTTCCTTTTGTACAAGTTCCCAAATCTTGTATCCTTTCACACCATAACTGTATCCGATGAAGATACATTTCATAGCCTTGTTCTCCAACTTTGTTCGCTTCTCCTTTGGCACATGTGCATATGCCTCACAACCAAAAACTCTAAGATGTCTTAATGAAGGCTTGTGACCCAACCATGCCTCTATGGTCATCTTATCAACAAGAGCTGATGTAGGATATCTATTAATTAGGTAATATACAGTGGCAATAGCTTCATCCCAAAACCTTTGTTCTAGGCCAACACCACTCAACATACTCCCAGCCTTCTCCATCAGTGTCTTGTTCATTCTTTCTGCAACTCCATTCTATTGTGGAAAATACAAAGTTTTCTTTTTTCTATGAATACCACAATCTATACATAATCTATCAAAATCATTAGAGAAAAATTCACCACCATTATCAATCCTAAAACATTTTATTTTCTTTCCAATCAACAAATCAACCATTGCTTTAAATTCTTTAAATTGACTGAAAACTTATATTTACTCTTTAAAAAATATACCCATGTCCTACTATAATCATCAATAAATGAAACATAATATGTAGATTTACCAATTGAAGGAACATCTACAAGACCAAACACATCAGAATGAATAAGATCCAATACACCACAATATTTATGAGAACTTTAGTAAAACTGAACGTGGTTTTATTTTCCATAAATGCAATGCTCACATAAATCAAATTTAAGATTATAATCAGACATACTTTCAACAAGGTTTTTATTTTTCAAGGTCCTTAGACCCTTTTCTCCAATGTGGCCAAGTCTTTGGTGCCATAACATATTTTTCTTTATAGGTAACTTTGTTTTAGAAGGAAGAGCACCCTTGGGAACCCAAAAGCCATGACCATTTGTTGAAGGTGAAATCCTCACTTCTTCCACAGACATGCTTTTCATAGAAGTACTATTGCACTCAACAATGCATGCATCAAGCTTATACAATGTGCCATATCTAACACCTCTAGCAATCACCATAGTACCTCTAACCATCTTGCATACTGCATCAGAAAATACTACCCGCACACCCACATCTATTAGTTAGCTTACAGATAATAGATTTTGTGCTAATCCAGGGATATGCAACACACCATTAATCCTTTTTATTCTACCATCAGGAAATCTGATTTTAACTTTACCATGACCAAAAATGTCTAAAATAGAATCATCACCCAAGTACACCTTATCTCCATCAAATTCTTCATATTCAGAAAACCAATATCTATTAAAGATCATATGGAAATATGCACATGAGTCAATTAACCATGCATCATTACCTGCATGAGTTGCCAAAGTTGCAATGAATGTGTCACCATCTTCCTTCTTAGACTTAGAATCATAGTCAAATTTCTTCTTTTTCTTCTTCTTTTCTTCTTTACATTCGTTACAAACATGTCTAGGCTTATCATAGTTCCAACAAATAACTTTGGACTTTCCAAGAGATTTAGATCTCCCCCTAGACTTGGATTTGTGACGCTTCTCATTCTTCTTTCCTTTTTCCTTAGGTCTTACATGAACATTTAGGGACTCCCTGGTAGTGATGGATACCTTCCTCATATCTTCAGAAAGAAAAGAACCCACCACATCTTTAGTATTCAAAATAACATAAGTACTCCCAATAGCCATAACAAGAGAATCCCACAAATTAGGCAAAAAACAAAGCAAGATCTAACATTTCTCCTCCTCATCCATTTTGACACCAATGTATTGAATGCTTCCAGGTGGTCTATGATTCGTCCACCCTCTTCCATTCTCAAGGAATTAAATTTCTTCCTCAAGAAAATATTGTTCACTAAAGATTTGGCCTAATACATCTCATCAAGCTTCTTCCATAGTTTTTGTGCAAAGGTCTCCTCATGGACATTAATTAAAACAAATTCTACCAAAAACAACCTAATTAGACCCTTGGCTTTATGGTCCATAACATCATATTGATCAGCCTGAGTAGGATCTGTAGGCCTTGAAAAATTCTCATCAACAACATCCCACAAATCTCGATCTATCAACAGATCCTCCATCTTTAGCTTCCACATTTCAAAATTATTTCCATATAATTTCTCCACCTCTATTCTCCCTAAAGAACTTTCCATCTAAAAATTCATGCAACAAGATCACAAAGTATCTTTTGCACAAGCCCCCACTCAAATCTGGATTAGTTCAAAAAAACCCAACAACCCACAATTGAAACCAAAGGTGATCAAGCATTGATACCACTTGTAAGGAAGCTAAGTTGCGGAACAACTTCCTACACTAATCTTGAGAGGAGAATAATGCAAAAAATTTATAGATCTTTAACAGTTACAAAAATTTAAAAAGAAATAAGCATAAATATCATGCTTACCACAACACAGTGATTTACATGGGGAAAACCCTTTCGGGAGAAAAACCCCACACTCCAAAATCCGCCCATTATATTATTCAGTAAATCACAAAGATTACAATATACTTGTAGAGCAAGCTTCTCACAAGAGTATCACCTCTCAGAGATTCAGAGACAACGCAACTACTATCAGACTCTAAAGATACATCACCTTCTCTTTACCGCAGTCATAATACAATGCCCTCTTAAAATAGGGTTACATTCTAGGGCAAGACATGCCAAAAAAAATCCACCATTAGATCTAAAACCTAATAATTAACGGTCTAGATTTACAATGTATCATTTATCTAATGTATGTTGGCCATTTTAGTAGTTTCTTGAAAAAGTTAACAAAAAATTATTTAAACGCATCCCACTCTCCCCCCTTACTGCCATTATATATTACACCTATCGGTGTAACTAGGAAATATATATATATCCTATCAATAATAACCTTTATATAATTACAAGTTTGAGACACAATTGCCCAACATAAATCAATACCATACTTTTGTGCATACCCCTTGGCCATCAAATGAGCTTTATACCTCTCCAAATTATCATTTATGTCCTTTTTTCAGTTTGAAGACCCACTTGTTCCCAATAGATTTTCACCCCTTAAGCAATGGTACAAGATCTCATGTATTTTTATTATGAAGATCTTCCATCCCTTCTTCTATGGAAACTCTCTACTTGCTTGCACATTTAGATTCGCAAGCCTCTTGATATGAACTAGGTTCACCAACATCAGTTATTAAGGCATAAGAAAAATTACAAGTAGGAGAATACCTTCTAGGTGATTTGGATACTATAGTGGATCTCCTTAGATGGAGTAATATATCACCCTTTGGCTCATTTGGTTGTTTTTCACCTTACAGATTTTCATATGGTACCTACAAATTATCATCATAACTTTCCACCTCAACTAGAATAACTTTTATACTTTATTGTTCTTTACCTCTTTGAATTGATTTTTCATTAAAATAAACATCTCAACTAACTATCACCTTGTGGGAAACAATATCCCATAATCTATACCCCTTACCTTCTACATAGCTTTAAAGAAAATACACTTTATGAACTTCACATCCAACTTATTTATATTCTCTTCAGGAATATGAGAATAAACATCAGAACTAAATACACAGATAGAGGAATAATCAAAAAATTTACCTGTCCATACTTCTTCAGGGATTTTACTATCAAGAGTTGTAGTGGGTGATCTATTGATCAAGAAATAGGCTATAGAAGTAGCCTCTGTCCAAAATTTCTGCTTTAAACTAGTAGTGCTCAACATACATCTGACTCACTCCATAATTGTACGGTTCTTGCATTCAACAACACCATTTTTTTTGGTATCCTAGTAACCATAAATTTCCTTGCAATACTATACTCACTACAAAACTGGTTAAACTTGCCTAAACAAAATCCTCCTTCATTATTTGTTCTTAGACATTTTATAGTCTTACCCTTTTGATTCTCTACTTGAGATTTAAACTTCTTAAAATAAGAAAATACTTCAAAATTCTTCTTGGGAAGATAAATCCACACCCTATGAGAATAATCATTTATAAATGAAATAAAATATGATGAACCCCCAATAGATGCAACTAGAGCTTTACAAGTATCTTAATGAATTAATTCTAACACATCTTTACTTTTGGTAGTACTTCTAGAAAACTTAGTCTATTATGTTTTCCAAATAGACAATGTTCACAAAAATTTAAATCTTTACATTTGGCACCTGTGAGGAAATTTCTATCTAATAGTACCTTGAGACCACTTTCACTCATATGGCCTAGTTTTTTATGTTAGGTTGATACTAATTTGACTTCTACATCAATTACATTGTAGCTTCTCCACTGCTAGTTTCCCCAACCAGCCTATAGAGATTGCCAACTTTTTCTCCCTTTAGCACAACCAACACACCCTTTGTTTCCTTGAGACAACTATTTTCACCACTAAATCAATAACCTTGTTCATCAAAAACTCCAAGTCACAACAATTTTTTCTTTAATCTTGGTACATGTCTGACATGTTGAATATTCCTTACCATTCCATCAAACATATTGATTCCTATGTCTCCTTCACCAATAGATTCACAGGGATTGTCATTTCCCATGTAAACCATACCTCCATCATGTGACCAATAAGAAGACAACCAATCTCTGTGTGGAGTCATGTGAAAGGAGGCACCAAAATCAAGAATCCAAACATGAAGTAAAGAGCCTCTTAGATTAGCAGTTAATACCTCTCCTTCTTCTAATGGTGTTTGAACTTCTATTGTGTTTTACTCAAATGCCTGTGAAGTATAATTTTCTTTTCTTTCTTTTGGTGGCATGTAATCATTTTTAACATGTCCATTTTTACCATAATTCTAATATTTTACTCTCTTTCACCCCTTGGATTTGGACTTGGTTTGTCCACGCTCTGCATTTCCTCTATCCTAAGTTTTGCCTCTTGCAATTAGGGATTCATTGGAAGAAGATCCTTGAGATGTCTTATGCCTATAATCTTCAAAAATTACAATGGCCACCACACCTTCAAAGACCAATTTCCCACTCAGTGTTGAGTTACTGAGAGCCATAACTAATTAATCCCAAGTTTTAGGCAATGAGCACAATAAAATCATCACCTTATCCTCTTCTTCAATTTTCACCCCCACTAAAGCCAACTTGCTTGTCAGTGTATTGAAATCAGTTAGATGATCTGTGATAGATGAATTGTCATGCATTCTTAAATATGCAGTTTCCTATGTAATAGAATTTTATTTTTCCAATGACTTCATCTCATATAGATTTTTGAGCTTAGTCCATAAGTCATATGCAGTTTTCTCATTTGCAACATTCAATAATATTGAATATGCTAGAGATAATTGGATTGTTGCTCTGGACATACAATCCTTTTCATTCCAATTTTCCTTGGTCATGGCTATAGGTTTTGAAGCTACCCTTTTGAGAGCTAGGACACATACATCCTTCACAAATAAAGCTTGAATATTTAGCTTCCATAAAGAAAAATTAGAACCGTCAAACTTTTGCACTTCAAATCTGGTAACTGTTCTTCTTGTCATTGTTTAATTCTAAAAAAAAAAAACTTCTGCAAAAACAACCTTGCTCTGATACCAAGTGTAAGAAAATTTATAGTGCAGAAAATAGAGAAAAATAATAAGCACAACTTTAACACAAAATTTATGTGGAAAACTTGGTAAAATTATATCAATAAAAATCCATGGGAAAAGATCTTTCATATTTCATTTCTCAAGAAATTCACAATTACAACAATCTTCAAAAGTTACAGGAAACATGACTACAATAGAGTATAAAAAATTTGAGTTGTAGAGTCCTTGTCAAACAAAAAAATTTAAGAATAGAAAGTGTGGCTCATACAACTACATGTCGAACGTTTGTGAAAACTACCAAAAATAAAGAGTTCTGAAAAAATTGGCTTCACTAAAAATTATTTTGATGTCCAGGGGGGCTACGACAATCCCCTATGACCCTCGACATTTCAAACTTCAATTGTATCATAGGCCTTCGGTCATGTCGAGCGTATACCTAAAGCACTAGCTAGATATCAATATTTACTATCTGTCACTGCTAGAATAGCAACAAAATTGACTTCATATTCCAACACCACCTCTATAGAAGCAAACCACCCATCAAAAAAGTGGATTTTCCTATCTAGGGTTATCGAGGTGAAAAGTGGATCTACCTATGAGTGGAGTGGATTCACCTATGGATAACTGACAAGGTGGAACAAACACATCCACCCATGAATAGAGCACAATTTCCTATCGACTGAGTGGATCTGCCCATGAAGAGAGCATATTTTTTTTATCTAAGGATGACTGATTGGACAAGAAAACATAGTTGTATGTGAACAGAGTGCAACTGCCTATTGACAGAGTGAATCCGCTTATGAACAAATCATATCTTCCTATAGAAAGATAGCGACTTGACGACAAAGGATGACTCAAACACAAGACGAACATGAATAGGATGGATTGAAGACACTCACTAGTATCAAAAATAAAACATGCTAGATAGAACACGCCTAAATTAGTCAATTAAAAGTGTTAACCTATCATAGGCCCACCGGTTGTGAGGCTAATATCTCAAGATTGACAAGGAGCATCACTCAAGCAAGAGTCAACAGATAGGGATCTCGTGGCACAAGGGCTTACCTTTTCCCTTTCTTTAGAGGTCATGAGACCTTCCTTGAAGAAACCCTACCTCTAATTAGGGAGATACATGGTGAGTAGCTTCGGACATGATATTGTACCCTACACTTAAATTGGCAATGACCGAAAGGTCCTAAGCTAGGAAAGTACAAGCTCTCTTGTGCATCCTCTAAATATGAGGGTATGTGAGGCACATCCAAGATCACTAGCCCATCACAAGCGTGGGTCTGGAACATCAATCAAACTATTTACACCAACCCTGCACTCCTAACTTGAAATCACCCAAGTATCAGAGCTTCACTAAACACAATGTGACTAGATTGGGGTACAACTTTCATTCTCCCTCCTTTGTATACCTCACTATTTCATGTGGTTGAGGTCATCCCTTAAGGTGATGAAATCCCTAAGCAGGCCTCCTAAAGAGAAGGTAATGCTAGGTATTTCTAATCTCCAGGATCAGACGTAGCATAAGGAGAGAACATACACACAAACTAGCACACCTAGGCTAATAGATGGACTTGAGTCATCTTATGATTTTTGATCCCTAGGCTCACTAAACGATGCAATGGGAGAGAATACGTCAACAAAGCACTCCAAACACAACAAACAAGTTAATTGACCCTTTAGAAAAATTGAAGTGTTCCTAAATTGGTACAACACAAACACCAAAGCTCTTCAACAAACATCATATAATAAATTCGTTAGTAGTCTAACCTTTGGTATTGGATGAATGAATCTATATATAGATGATAAGGGGACTCACAAGTGACATAAAAAGTTAGTAGATCAATAATAAATCAAGTAACAAATTGAAACTTCAAAAATGAAAGTACTAAAAAATCTATTACCAACAGAGCCACCTATCAGCAGAGCAAAGTCACCCCTGAAGGTTGTAGGATTGCACATCCACATATCTTCCTTTGTATCTAGCAATTTTGCTATGTTTTGTAACTGACCCTAAATGTGTTGAAGCCACTTATTTACACAACTTCCTATGTAGTAGTATATTCGATTATTCTTTACAAGTCTACCTCTATTGGAGTTAGTGGATCCACCTATGCAGCACATCCACCTTTGTGGATGTTGGGATGTCTAAAGGGATGGAAGCCAAAGTGTATCCACCTTTGTAAGAGACAGAGCCACCACTATATATAGCATATCCACCCGTGCAGTGGATCTACCTTTGTGGGAAAAAGCTTGCAACTACAAATCTATAAAAAAAACTTGTAAAAAAATGTTAGTAGACCCATGATGTGGGTCCAACCGGGTGTACCAGAATGTGTGCAGTGAAATTTCATCCTAAATGCAAGGAAATAACAACAAAACCAAGAAAAAACATAAAATCAAAAAAACACCCACAATTAGGGCCAAAAACTCATACCTTCTCCAAAGTATGGTGACTAGCTCGTTGTGTAGATTTTCAAATTCAGATACTGCAAATTTCCACTCCAGTAGCGGGAAAATATGTGAGCGCTATCCAGGGCCAGGAATACTGTTTATTCACCATCAATCTGGGCCCGACGACTCGTGAACAAAAGATGGATGATCTTCAAGGGTCGGTTTCCACCATTATACAACAAATGAATAAAGATCAGTGCATGAAGGAAGAGTTAAAGGAACATGTGGCAGACCTCACTGCTTACATCCAATAATGGACATCAATAGAGGAAGAAGCCCCAGTGGAATCATCTACACTTGCTCTTCTCTCCAAGGAGGAGATAAATAAGATGGAAAAGATGAAGAATTGGACTAAGTGGACTGAGTCCACTGCAGACTGGTTCAATAGAGTGGTATACAATGGTGATATGGCCATCTTCCATGTAGCCAGAGTGTATAATAAATTTTGAAGTTTTCAAAAACAAGTGGAAGACATGATAAACACCTATCAATAATTTCTTGAGCTATATCAAATACTTATTTGAAGCTAGAGAGAATCCTTAAGCTCTCCTGAGAAACATGGGAAAAGGAGTTGGAGCTTCCAAAAGAAGATCATGGGCTAGTGAAGACATGGCAGATGAATCTGGATTATAGGAAAGAGATTCTAGAAAAGGCCTTGCACAAACTGGAGCTTGATCATCAATGGGTCATGAAGCACTGGACAGATAGTAGAGATTATCTGAAGATGATGAAAGACTATGAAATGCCTGCCTTGGAGCTAGATCTGGAGAAGATCAAGTTGTTATTTCACCTGAAGATGGAACAAGGAGTTGGTGACACACTGTCACTGGATTTCATGGACTTTGTTGCAAGGGCTTTCACTCAGTGGGAATAGGTTATCAAGGCTATGCCCAAGTGCACCAAACACTGGGAGAAAATCACCGATAGATTCAAGAAGATAGCCTTTTAGATCCTCAAATCCGAGCTATTCGAAGAGAGGAAACTCATAGCCATGATCAAAAAATTTGTGGAGTATGCAACAATGTAGGAGGCTGGAAAGCCCATAATAGATGATGAATACTTGTTGAAATAGTTGCAAAAGGCTGGAAGTCACTACAAGACAAAATAGACTAGAGGACAAAATAGGGAAAAAGACAAAAGTCTATTTTATATTGTAATATATTGGGGGGTAGGTGAAACCCTAAGGGAAAATGAATCTTGACCACTCATTGCAAAATGAATCTTATCCATTCATTTCACTTTTTGAAAACTATAAATAGGGGCATCCTCTCATTTTCAGAGGGAGATGAGTTGTTGTGTAAAGATGCTGCAAAAAAATATATGAAAAGCATTATTTTGATGGTTTCTTGTGTTTTCTTCTCCATATGTGCATGATTCTATCTCCAAGTAGTATATTTTAGCTTTGTTTTTCCAAGTTTTAAGTTACTTCTAGTTATTAGTTCATGTTGTGCTTTAATGGTGAAGTATGCTATGGTGTTTGATGTCTTCCTAGCTCATACTTTTTGTTGTTTATTGATGATAAACTATTGTGTAAAGTTAGTTTGAGCTCATTTTTATTGTTGCACTTAATTTCAATTGTTATTCATGCTTTAATGGTTAAAGAACAATCTAAAAATCTGCAATGACCCTTTGAAGATTGCACTAATTTCATGAGACTATGGGCTATCCCTGGTTAAGTGGAGCTCATTTTTGGGAAGTCTGTCCATTGTAGCACCCTCCATTGTCACTGTTCATCATTAGTTACAGGTCTAGGAAACTTCTATCCCCTTTTCCCTTTTACCTTTTCTTTAAAATATAAAGTTAAAACAAAGTTCCAACATCATTATAAAACCAAATCTGATGAGCAAGACGGAGTTTTAGCTTACTGTTTTGAATTTGCGGCAACTATTCATTCATTTCCAAAACTTATAAAACTCCATTTGCAGACCCAAATTCCTTCAAGCTTAGTGAACCATAAATTCCCCTTTGTGATTACTAGCAAATCACATCAACCATTGAATTATTCCAAGCATTGTCATGACTTGACACCTGAGAGACCTTGAGGAAATTTCTAAAACTTAGTTGCAGAAATTACCTTTCAAGAGAGGCATTGCATTGGTGTTGTGCTTGTGTTGAGAAGTGTAAAACACCCATCAACAAAACTAGCACTAGAAGGAGGGAAAAATAATTTGGATAAGTTTGTGTCATCTTCCTCCCAAAGATCTCATAGGATAACAAGATTAACACCAAACAAGGGGGACTTCCTAGAGCTAAAATCCCCTACTAAGGTTAGGAGAGCCAAGAAAGGGGAAGCATTAGCTTTGGCTCCACCCATCTGACCTCCAATTCCTTCCATCCCTCCATCTCCATCTTGTCCTTCATCCCAAACATTATTTTCTCCAATCACTTCCCAAATCCAAGGTGTTGCCTTCACCCTTGTACCCCATTTCCAAGGTGTTGTCCCAATTGTTGTTCTGCTTCACCCCCGAATTGTTGTAGCACATCCATTGCCACCTCCACTTCCCACAATGGCTTGGTTGGGAAATAACCAATCGCCCTTGTCCTTCAATGATTACCATGACATGCCAAATAATTTGAAAGGCTTTTACACCAAGTTTCATCCACGTGACCCACAAAGAATAGCAGAAGAACACATCAAGATCTTCCAAATAGCATTGAAGGACATGCAGATCAAACATGAAGATGTGTTTTCGAGGCTCTTCCCCTACTCATTGGGGGATGAAGCATTCTATTGGTACATCCATTTACCTATAAGCTCTATCACTTTTTGGGATCTTATGAAGAACACATTCTTGTAGAAGTTCAAGGTTCCTGTTAGTCCTATAGAGCTATATCAACAATTTATGTTAGTGAGGAGGGAAGTCAATGAACCTATCAGCTCATTCAATAACTAGTTTCATAGGGCTTACATGAAGTGGCAGCCTCCATATGTAGTTGATGATGCATTAGCTAGGTTGGTATACTACACTGCCTTGGATAATCTCACGTTCTCTTTGGTTAAAAGGATGCATCAATTTCCTACAAGATTGGTGGATTTCATATGCAAAGGTAGCGAAAGTTAGCATAGATTTGAGAAAACACATCGTGGGTATGTTTCCCTCATTGGGACTAGCCATTGGCCCTACTCAAATCCAAGGGCTCACTCATGCTATGGCTCATCAAATGCCATTGTTGAACCAAGTACCATAGTTGTCAATCATGCCACATCCAAGTCAACCACTAAATCAAACTCCATCAGTACCAAGTTACTTACAGGATCCACAACAACAAGCATATGCACAATAGCCCTAGGTGCCTACATACTTGTAGAACTTTGAATCCCTAGCTGCTTAACAGAACCAACCTTTGGTGCAACCCATTTTCCTTCAGAATTTGGTGCCTCCTCAAAGTAATGTGGATAAGGATTGAATTGATGAGTTGACTGAGCTAGTGAAGAAGCTATCTACTGAGATGACTCATCTAAGGAACCAAAACAACCAACTGTAGGATTCCAAAAGGATCATTCAAGCCAACCTCAATCGAGACAATCATGACGTTGGTGCATCCTCTGGCCAAAATTATGAAAGAGGTCAGAATTCAAGGCAGAACTTTGAAATAAGGTCATCCCAAAGATAAAATAGAACGTGGAATACTAGGCCTAACAATGGAGGCATTCCCATGCCCATTGATCAATCGGGTGGTACAGACAAATCCATAAGTGGAGTTTACTTGGCTGAAGCTGCCCTTTTCGGATGGTACCGAATTCATAAGATCAACAGGCATTTCGATTTGGATTGCCCAGAGTTCCAAACTGCTGCAAAAATTTTCCAAGTGGAGGTCCAAAATACCGTTGATGGTGCGAGTTGCAGAGACATTGTGCCATCTCAGACGTATGATTCCTTAGTGTTGGTGGTCAACCAAGCTCCTTTCCTGAAGAGTGACAACAACTCGCCTGAGAAGGAAGTCACATCCAAGGAAGTGGAAGCAAAAGAGGTGAGTACCGAGAGCTCCCTATCTCAACTCTTTGATTCAGTAGATAATGGTCCTAAGGATGAGGAAGAGCCACATGAGGATGAGGTCCATATGTTTCACCAAAGAGCAACCCCTTATAACTTGACTAAAAAAAAAAGCAAGACTAGGGCCAACCCAAGTGTAGGCAGCCACTCCAGGATGCAGGAAGAGACAAGCAACTAGCGAAGAAGGATGTCTACTCCATTAGCTTCAAAGGCAAGAGCCCTCCCAAGTTTTGGACACTACGCTTCGACGAATCCAAATCCAAGCAAGGAGTAGGGGCAGGCTTCGAGTTCATTAGTCCTACAAGTAAGATGCATTTCAACGCCCATAGATTATAATTCTATTGCACCAATAATGTAGAAGAATACAAAGCATTAGTTCATGGGCTACTAATGGCATTAAGAAAGAAAGTCAAAATGTTCCAAGTCTTTGGTGATGTCGAATTAGTCATAAAACAAGTTAGGAAGTTGTACTCTTATCATGATAAAATGCTAGCAAACTATAGGCACAAGGTATGGGATCTCATAGAGGTTTTAGATGCATTCAATATTCATCTCATTCCTCACAACAAAAATCAGACCGCTAATGCCTTAGCCCAAGCAGCCAGTACCCTCTAGCCCTTGTCATTAATTGGCTTAAAGGAATTCACTATAGAGCTCACCTCTACCCCATTAGTGCTAGACAATGTCACTCATTTTCAAGTGTCCAATGACGACAAACACATCCTAGACTTCATCACTAGGTCCAACGTATTAGCATCCCAAATCATTGATGAAGTAGAGCCAGAGGAGGCTGAGCTTGATATTGAAGGAGTGGTCAATTTAAAGACTAACACGATACTAAGAGGCATGGTTCAATTGGAGAGGATATTCGACTTAGATCACATCAAAGATCAAGATCAGTAGACTAAGAAAGAGTCAATAGATAGTTAGTGTGACACTCATAACACAGATACTACAGAGGAGGTCAAAAATGTTTTTATTGGAAAAGTGTGCACCCCAGAGGAAAGAAGAGGGATTGTTGATGCTCTGTGTGATTACTTGGGGATATGAGGACCTTAAAACCTATGACACATCAATCATCACTCATAACATTCCCCTAAAACCAGATGTGAGACCCTTTCGGCAACGTCAACGCCTAATTAATGCACTGCTGGAACCTATTATCTTCAAGGAAGTGTAAAAGCTACTTTTAGCCAGAATTATCTTTCCCATCCGACACTCCATGTGGGTGGCCAATTTGGTCCTAGTTAGAAAGAAGAATGGGGAAATTAGGCTATGCATGGATTTCAAGAATCTAAACTGAGCTTATGAAAAGGACAACTATCCGGTGCTCTCACTGGATGAGGTATTACAAATAGTAAATGGCTTACAAATGATGCCATTTTTGGACTACTCTGGAAATAATCAAGTGATGGTAAAGTATGAAGATAGGCATAAAACAATATTCACCACAAAGTGGGGAATGTTTGTATATAGAAGGATGCCATTCAGATTGATCAACATAGGCGTGACATTCCAACACACCATGGACATAGCCTTCAAGGATCTCATCGATAAGTGCATCATCATATACATGGATGAGCTCATTGTATTCTCCAAGAAAAGGAGAGACCACATCTCAAACTTATGCAAGGCTTTCCAGAAATGCAGAGAGTTCGACATCTCACTGAATTTGAAGAAATGCATCTTCAGAGTGACTGAAGGAAAGCTACTAGGACATGTGATCTTAAAAAATGGAATCTCCATAGATTTGAAACACATACAGGCTATATTGAAAATTCAGCCTCCGGGTAGAAAAAAAGAGATGAAGTCCTTTTTCAAAAATATCAACTTCATCAAGAAGTTCATCATAGGCTTCACAAAAATAGTTAAACCATTGAAGCCCATGATCAAGCAAGATGCCAAAGTGGAATGGATGCAAGAAGCCAAATAGGCTTTCGAGGAAATTAAGAGGGCTATTGTAGATGCTCCAGTGCTGGTTATCCCAAATTATTTGAAGCCTTTGTATATCTACTCCTTTGCTTTTGATCACTTGTGTGCCAGTATGTTAATGCAGAAAGATGATGAAGGTAATGAGCACCCCGTTGCATTCATGAGTGCTCCATTAAAATATGTTGAATTACAATACTATAATGTTGAGAAGTAAGCATACACTTGGTTCATGGAGTTAAGAAATTTAGACACTACATCCTAAGGAACAAAGTGTTCACCATTGTTCTAGACCCAGCTGTAAAAACCCTGTTGATATAGAATGAACCAAGAGAAAGAAGAGAAAAATGGGTTATGTTGGTATAGGAATATGACATGGAGATTCACCCTATGAAGCTGGTCTGAGGGCAAGCTCTCACCCACACCATTGTAGAAATAGAACCTAAGCTCACGGTGCAACAATATCACTTAGAGGATGTTTCCTTGGATGAATGGTATGACAACATCATCTACTATTTGTTGAATAAAAAATGTCCACCATAGTTGCAAGGAGTACAAAAATGTGCTTTAAGACTGAAAGTTAACAGCTCTAAATGCTACAGGGGGCTATTTTGAACAAGAAGAATCACAAGGGAGTTTATCTCAGGTTCCTGGGCAAGGTAGAGGCAACTGAGGTGTTGAAGTAATTTCATGATAAGATTGGAACTGGTCATGGATTCGGCCCTTCAACAACCCATCTGATCCTATAGGTTGGATATTACTGGCCGGCCTTGTTCAAAGATGCTCATAACCACGTCAAGACCTGTCACGTCTGCTAGACTATTGCCACTAAGGAAAGGTATGTTGTTGTCCTGTTGCAGCCAGTTGTTGAGGTAAGACCTTTTGCTTAATGGGGGCTCGACTTTATTGGTCCAATGAACCCGCCATCCTCTACAAGCCACAGGTATATTCTGACCGGTTTTGATTATTACACTAGATGAACTAAAGTGATCACTTGTAGGAAATATACATTTGAAGTAGTGGTTAATTTTCTTGAAAGTTTTCTTGTAAATTGTTTTGGTTGTCCCTTTGCCTTTTTCTATGATAATGGTCTTGTGTTCACTTCCCTTAAATTTTCTAGTTGGGAATTTGACTATGGGATTTTCCTTAAATTCTCATCTAATTACTATCCCCAATGGAATATTCTAGCTGAATCCACAAATAAAAATTTGTTGACCATCATACAAAAACTACTCGACAAGAACCCGAAAGATTGGCATACCCTGTTGCATTTTTCTCTATGGGCAGATCACACACGTCATAAAGGCAGCTTTAGAAAATTCACCTTTCTACCTTGTTTACGGCTTAGAGCCTATTTTCCCAGTTCATCTCAAGATCCCCATGCCACAATTCATCAATTCCTATTACGAGGAGGGAGAACGTAATGAGGCTCACTTAGCTAAGCTACTCCATTCGGAAGAACTTCGTAACCAAGCAATAGAAAAAAATTCCAAACATCAAGGCGTAGTGAAGAGATGGTTTGACTTCTGAGCCAAAGTTAAGGCCTTTAGAATCATTGATTTAGTCCTATGTTGGGACAAGGCCCATGAGAAGAAAGGAGGACATGACAAATTTGACAAGCTCTAGCTTGGCCCCTTCAAGTTTTTTGAGATTTTAGGAGATAATTTCTTTCATCTTAAAACGCTCATAGGAGAGGATATCTCATTTCCAGTCAACAGGCAATACCTCAAGCATTATTTCCTTGCCTAATCCATCTAAGCTCACCTCTTTGTATATAGCTATATATAGTTAGGGTAGGTCTTTCTTTGTTGTTTTTCTTTTGTCCTGCTTTCACTTGCTTTCCTAGCTGTCATTTTATTGAGAGCATTGTCTGATCCTAATGTGGTGGTTGTGCTTGGCCTTGTTAGAAGGCCCACTTTTTTGCATGGTCCTTGCGTTCCTTGGATAAGTCTTCATTAGTTACCATGAGTTTATGTCTACTTCCGTGAAGTGGATTTCCTCACTTGAACTCGGGCTTGACCCAGGATGGGACCCTTGATTGAATCTTGTTACGTTATCTGAGATGACACATAATATACACTTTTAAAATACTCTTGATGAGTCATACAATAGTCATCATGAAACCTAGGCAAGTGAAAAATATTAAGTCTGCTCTAGTGACCACTGTGATCTCCAAACCCACTATAAGCTTCACTGCTTATACAATTGAGCAAAAGGGAATAAAAATAAAATATAAAAAGAAAAAGAAAGAAAAGAGAAAATATTGAAAAATAGGCAACTGTGTGGGGGTGTGAGAAACTCTATCAGGGCTATGGACACCTAGCTGGAAATAGAGCAATGGTTGTGGGGATCACAATGACACCTCCATCGGGGCTATGGACACCTGACTGGCAACAGAGCAATGCCCAAGTTACTTTTGGGGTTAGATAACCTACGTAGCTTGCCTTGGCAGATTGTATGCTATCCTCTGTGGTTTCTGAAGGAGAGGAATGAATTCACTATACACACATCTGAGGTACTTTGTGAGTTGATTCAACTAAGGATTCTATCATCCTTTAGGCTTTTAATTCATTTGAGGAAACTTGCTTTTGGTTTGTGAAACCAGAGATTATGGGTTTTGGATGAATCCTTACCCTTGGAAGGCTTGGGAGCATTCTCCTCGCGGAGTTGCCATTTTTTGTGCCTATAACACACATGCCCTATTCAAACCGGGGGGCCCAACCCAACTGTCATTGTACTGAGGAGTTAATGTGTGCATTAATAGTGAAATTACCTATAAATATGTCACTCCCTGCTTGTCATTTTCACCCTGCATTTTGAATTTGAAGGGAGAAAGAAGCCTTCGTGCATGCAAAGTACCCATCGGTGAATTCGAGCTAGATCTCCTTTAGCTTCCACATGATTTCAAGGTGATTTTGCATTGCTTTCTTTTTCTAGGCATTTAAATTGTCAAAATAGCTGAGCAAATAGGGTTTTAGTTAAAAGCAGAATCTATCAAACCCTTGTCTTGTCTTTCAAAAACCCCCAATATCAGACAACGTTTAAGGAAAACACTGGGGATCTCACGTGCTTCATTTCCACTTCCCCATCCTGTTGAAATGTGGGTTTTTCTTAGTGTTTTCGTGTGTTTCCATACATGCAATTCTATCATCACATCATTTTCCAACAACAAAAACCCTGCGGCCACGTGCTGCCTCCATTCCATGTTCACCTTGAGCCTGAAATTTGATAAGTCTTTGATGTCTTGCGGGTTCAGCCCCAAAAGATTTTGCTATGGGAAATCCTCTTGGAAAATGTCGTTCTCTAGCAGCCAAACTTCCTTGACCTCCTGACCTACGAACCCCACACCTAATGCCACCATCCCGAGCAACAAATGATCAAATTAATAGGTGTTAAGTAAAAATGTGTGCATGATTAGGCAAGCTGCCCCATAATGAAGGTTGTCACTCTTCAACGGATATCCAACAGGTGAGTGCCCATGTCCTTCCACTACGTGGATTCCGCAGGCCTTATTTCCTCAAAACCAAAAATTAAAGATTTCTAATGAAAATCATAGTGTAGAAGGCCCCTATGGGTCCCTCCTTGTGGGCAGCCAACTGTGGGACGTTGTCACCTCGAAGCCGTTGTTTAATGAAAAAATAAATGCATCGTCCCGCCATGCAGACCTTAGGCCCGCCTTTGCTGCTATCGGTCCTAAAATGTGCAAGTCACAAACCTTTGAGTAAATCACTCTGGAAGGTCCACCCATGTGGGCCACCGCAGTTGGAGGTCTACCCAATCAAAGTCATTCCTTAATCACGAATGCTTAGTGGCCTTCCATTGGTCGGTCTTCGCACTACTTGACCCCACAGTCTACCGCCTCCAACTTAGAAATAAAAGCGAACTCATGAAGGAAAATAAACCTGCGGGTTCCACCATGTGGAACTCTGTGCGTAGATTTCCCCCCTTCCCAACATCGTTCCTTAACGACAGAGCTTTAACATCTTTCTACCCCATGGCTTCCACCTAGGGGAAACTCACATTGCCAGGCCCACATTCTTGCAAATGACCCAAACGAGCTCTGAAAGGTGAACCATGATGAATCTTATGATCTTTTAAAAGGTATATGAATGGATCTAACACTGAATTTGTAGGTTTTAATTGACATTTTCCACCCTATATGTAAATGCACTTATTGCATCTTTTGGGTGCAGGATTTATAGAACCTACTTAGGGATCATTAGGGAAGCCCACAAGAAAGGTTGAGAAAGGAAAGAAACTTGCAATAATCCCAAGGGGAAAAGAAGAAAAGGAGCAAATGATGTATCAGTTTCACGAGGTGGAGTGCACCTCCAAGCTTGCGTCCAACCGGGACACTGTCTTTGACTCCAACCTCGAACATGTGAACATTGATGAATTCAAACAAAGAGTTGTGGTCATCCCTACCACAAAGGATGCATAGAAGATAAAGGGAAGTGGCCTTGCAAAGGTAGTTGGCTTCCCTCCTATACTAATTGCTCCAAAATTGGTCATGGCCTGTTGAAAATGCTACCACTCTAATAATAGGAAGATAGTTTCCAAAGACAAGAGGGTATTAGCATATTTATCTACTAAATCTATTGGTAAGACATTTGGCATCCCAACCTTCAAAAAGATGGAGGAGGTAGAAAAGGAGTTCGCTCAGAAGGTTTGGCAACAAGATCCCCTGGGATGCAAAAGAATTATCAATCAACATTGGTTCAAGGACAAGAGGGGCAGTGCCAACAAGGTGCCTCAAAAGTTATACAAGAGTGATTTCTTTG
This sequence comes from Sequoia sempervirens, assembly GCA_007258455.2. Classification (NCBI taxonomy): domain Eukaryota; kingdom Viridiplantae; phylum Streptophyta; class Pinopsida; order Cupressales; family Cupressaceae; genus Sequoia; species Sequoia sempervirens. Next base: position 226,338 of record VDFB02311641.1, read on the forward strand.
AAGAATACCATGATCTAGTCATGCTCCTGAGCAGAGTGATGGGCCTAACTACTGCAACATTCTTTGAAGAATGGATGTTCTACTTTGTGGAGGAGATCCTCTGCGGCACTGCTAGCTTCCACTGGGCTAAGATGATAAGTGAAAATTTTCATGGTCAGCTTATGGCCATAAAAAAGACCTCCTAGTTCTACATGACCTCATATTTGGTCTATCTCCTAGTGGTAAAGTTCTCGTACAAGGGTTGTTCTATGTAGAGAAATTAGGAACCAAGAAAGGGGAACTACAGTATACGACTGCTATCCTCAATTGCAATACAAAAATTTCAAGAGGGAATACAAAAGAGTGAATGATGCCTTCATTGGGCACATAATTATACTCTTGGGAGGAGACCTGGAAAGAAGAGTGACACATAGTAGTATTTTATAAAGGGTTTTGGATATTTATTCATCCAGTTCCCAAAGTTCACCTACATCAATGTAGAAGGTTTCTCGGGAAAACCTTACCGGTTACTGCACTACCCAAATGACCAGATCATCTTGTTGGAGGTTACTCAGTAGTTGCAGACTACCCATACCCTGCTTAGCGACAAACACTGAGTTGGGATTCCATATCCCCTTACGTTCGGGTAGGGAATGTACTCATGCCTCACTACCTAGTGTGTTGAATGCTCAGAAAAGGAATTGGTGGAGTATCATTTAGACTTTCATACAGATAGAGCCAGAGTGGATCTTGATGGAAAATTAAAGAAACAGGTTGGACAACAACAAGCCCAATGACCTCACGTTGAAGATTTTTGGGCTAATTGCAAAGATGACAAGGAGGTCTGGATGGGGCATTACATGAGGATGACTGCTCAATTTGTGAAGTCTATCAATTTGTTTCCATTACCTAACCAAATCGTGGAAGACGATAATATTTTAGATGAAAGATACATTGCCTTGGTGGATATGCCCTTGCCAGTCATTGATTGGAATGAGGAAGAGGTCACCGACCTCGACATTCTCACCTGTCCTATTAAACATAGAACCAGGCAATGGGTGGATGGACAAATAGATCAACTAAAAGAGAAAGGTGTAGAGCTCACATATGGGGAGCTCGAGGACAAAATTGAGAGTGAAACAGATAGCAGTGCAGCTGCTCGTTCATTGGGTGAAGCTCCCAAATCCCTGCCCATCACTAGGTCCAGGAAAAGGAAGGATGCACCTGAATGAAAACCTAAACAAAAGGTGTATTCCAGGAAGGAAGTTGAGGACCAGTCATCCAAAAGTAAAAAAAGGATGGGGATGTTTGTGCTTGAAATGCCAACTATTCAAGAAGAGGAACACTCACAAGAAGAAGAGGAAGAAGTCGAGTATCCTTGCTTGCCACTGCCCACTACTTCCATTCCCACTGCTACCGCTGCCACTCCACCGCCTTCCACCTCTAAATCCTTGCCTGTCTCATCTCCACCCAGCGTGGACATCTCAATCCACCTTGCCTCCACCTCGCCCACTGCTTCGGTAATGGTAGTAGACTCTTCCTCTTTGACTACTTCCCCACTGCCATCTTCCTCGCTCTCGTATCCACTACCTAATTTTTCCAATTCACTGCCTTTTATGCCATCAACCTCAATGGCACCAACCGCTTTATCACAAGCTTTCAATGCGTATATGTAGAATGTGCCTATTGAGCTCTTTGGGGTAATCCTTGACCCCAAAGTCCAAGCACTAATGGCTCAGCTCGTTGCTGCTTTGCCTCTTCCTTCGCCACCGACCGAGCCATCAAAAATGGAGGCCACAATGTAGATCTCAGAGGAAATGGAGAGACTCAGTGCAGAGCAACATAAAGAGGTTGCAAAAGACATCGCTGATGAGCCTGAGGATTCTGACTAGGATGATTATTTTGAACATCCAAAGGGTGGATTAAGTATAAACTTAGATAAGGTGGATTCTAATGAAGAAGGGCCATAAACTCCCAAGGAAGGAGATGCCGAGGGGCTTGACGAACACTATGTAGTGGAGACATCAGACCAGGATCCAGATGAAGAACAACCCTAGGAGTACAAAGATGAAGAGGCACACCCAGAGGAGCATCACTCTAAGGAAGGGAAAACAAACACAAACCTAGATGTGGAGATACTTGAAGAGCCTCATTAACAAACTAACCAAGCTAAGGGCCTGATTCAAGAAGAAGTGCCTCTAAAAAGGGAGGAAGTAAAAGATATAGAGGAAGAAAAGATAAAAGAGAAAAGTGTTGAGCCCAAGCAAAATGTTAAGATTGAGCATGAAGAAGATAAAAAGAGAGCCCCACAGGAGAAGAATGTTGTTGAAGAAAATGTGGCCTTCGCCGAGCTAGACAAGGGGAAAGCTATTCAAGAAGAAAGCTTAGATAAAGAAAAGAAATATGATGAAGAGGCTCCTATTGACGAGGGAGATCAACCCCAGAAGGAAAAGGAAGAGGAAAGTGACCATGAATCACCAAAGCATCAAACAGAGGTCCCCACATGGCTAGAGCAGTAATTAATGAAGAAGGCTCCAATGGTCGTTGATCCAAAGGCAAGGCTGGAGACAATACTAGTCAAAGCTCAAACAAGGACCCGTAAGGATAAGAAGCCTAAAAACAAATCCCACATCACAATTGATGCTTCTGGGTCTCATACACTACAAATTGCCACTCTAGTAGTGGGAAAAGATGCGAGTGTTATCCAAGGCTAGGACTACCGTATATCCACCATCAATTTGGGCCTGGCGACTCATGAAAAAAATATGGATGATCTTCAAGGGTCGATGTCCACCATTATATAATAAATGAATAAAGATCAGTCCATGAAAGAAGAGTTAAAGACATAGGTGGCAAACCTCACTGCTTACATCCAACAATGGAAATCAACAAAGGAAGAAGCCCTAGTGGAATCGTCTGCACCTGCTCTTCTCTCCAAGGAGGAGATAAATAAGATGGAAATGATGAAGAACTGGACTAAGTGGACTAAATCCATTGTAGACTAGTTTAACAGAGTGGTATACAATGGTGATACAGGCATCCGCCATGTAGCCAAAGTGTACAATAAATTTTGAGGTTTACAGAAACAAGTGGAAGACATGATAAACACCTGCCAAGAATTTCTCGAGCTATATCGAATCACTTATTTGAAGCTACAGAGCATCCTTAAGCTCTCCTGGGAAACATGGGAAAAGGAGCTAGAGCTTCCAAAATAAGATCATTGGCTGGTTGAGACGTGGCAAATGAATATGGATTATAGGAAAGAGATTTGGAAAAGGCCTTGCATGAATTGGAGCTTGATCATGAATGGGTCATGGAGCACTAGACAAATAGTGGAGAATATCTGAAGATGATGACAGACTATGAAGTGCTCGCCTTGGAGCTAGATCCAAAGAAGATCAAGCCATTATTTCACAAGAAGATGGAACAGGGAGCTGGTGACATGCTGTTACCAGATTTCATAGACTTTTCTACAAGGGCTTTCACTTAGTCGGAATGGGTTATCAAGGCTACTCCCAAGTGCACCAAACACTGGAAGAAAATCACTGATAGATTCAAGAAGATAGCCTTTCAGATCCTCAAATCTGAGCTATCTGAAGAGAGAAAAATCATAACCATGATCAAAAAAATTGTAGAGTATGCAATAGTGCAGAAGGAGGCTGGAAAGCCCATCATAGATGATGAATACTTGTTGAAATAGTTGCAAAAGGCTGGAAGTCACTACAAGACAAAATAGACTAGAGGACAAAATAGGCAAAAAGACAAAAGTCTATTTTATATTTGTAATATATTGGGGGTAGGTAAAACCCTAAGTGAAAATGAATCTTGACCACTCATTGAAAATGAATCCTATCCATTCATTTCACTTTTTGAAAACTATAAATAGGGGTATCCTCTCATTTTTAGAGGGAGATGAGTTGTGTAAAGACATGCTGCAAAAAATATATGAAAAGCATTATTTTGATGGTTTTTTGTGTTTTCTTATCCATGTGTGCATGATTCTATCTCCAAGTAGTAGATTTTAGCTTTGTTGTTCCAAGTTTTAATTTACTTCTAGTTATTAGTTCATGTTGTGCTTTAATGGTGAAGTATGCTATGGTGTTTGATGTCTTCCTAGCTCATACTTTTTGTTGTTTATTGATGATAAAATGTTGTGTAAAGTTAGTCTCAGCTCATTTCTATTATTGCACTTAAGTTCAATTATTATTCATGCTTTAATGGTGAATGAACAATCTGAAAATTTGTAATGACCCTTTGAAGATTGTACTAGTTTCATGAGATTGTGGGTTGTCCCTGGTTAAGTAGAGCTCAGTTTTGGGAAGTCTGTCCACTGTAGCGCCCTCCATTGTTATTGTTCATCATTAGTTGTAGGTCTAGGAAACTTCTATCCCCTTTTCCATTTTTCCTTTTCTTTAAAATCTAAAGTTAAAACAAACTTCCAGCATCATTATAAAGTCAAATCTGATGAGCAAGAAGGAGTTTTAGCTTTCTATTTTGAATTTGTAGCAATTGTTCATTCATTTCCAAAATTTATAAAACTCCATTTGTAGAACCAAATTCCTCCAAGCTTAGTGAACTATAAATGCTCCTTTGTGATTACTAGAAAATCACATCAACCATTGAACTATTCCAAGCATTGTCATGACCTGACACCCGAGAGACCTTGGGGCGATTTCTAAAACTTAGTTGTAGAAATTACCTTTCAAGAGAGGCATTGCACTTGTGTTGTGCCTATGTTGAGAAGTGCAAAACACCCATGGCTATGGGTGCAAAAATAGCCTAGTGAATGTATAAAAACCTGGAGGCGCAATGGAGAAAGCTAATGAGAGAAAATACCTAGATACAAAGGAGGTAGAATGAATCCTAACAATCACAAATCGACAAAAAGGTTCAGAGCTATGGAATTTTGTTTTAAAATGCAAGCCACTATTAACAAAGCACCTGATTTGGATTATAAAGGATGGTAATCGAGCCTCATTCTGGCATGACTCATGGAACAAATACAAACCAATGAACACTTTTCCAAAGGAGGAGGAGGCAATTAGTATAACAAGAGAGATATATTATGAAAAAGTGGCCTCATATGTAGATTTGAGGAGAGAAAAGGGTAGATGGGAGTTTCAATGGAAAATCTTTGAAATGCTCGCAAATGGAATAAAGAAGTTGATCAAATTAAAGTTTTCTCAAAGACGTATCTCTTTCACAAGAGAAAGTGATACAATTAATTGGTGTGTGACAAGCTCTGGTGAGTATACAACGAAGATTGGCTATGAAGTTTTGAACAGGGTGCAAGCGAAGGGGACTTGGCGAAAGAATTTATGTTGGGGTAAGTATGTACTACCCAATGTCAGGGCATTTGCATGGACTACTCTGCATGGGTGCATTCTGTCAGGTGAAAGGTTGAAGTGAATTGGAATGGTGGGCCCTTTTAGGTGTCCTTTGTGCAAGAATAGTGAAGAAACAACAAATCATCTACTAGTAGAGTGTGAGTTTGCACAAAACTGTTGGACAACCTTTTGTGAGAAGCTGGGGTGGTGGGGGCCTCTGCTAAATAGCGTGAAAGGAATTTTTGAGTCTTGGCCTCAAGTAGGAAAAGGCTTAACACTTGTAGGTTTATGGAAAAAGGTCTCAACAATGATAATATGTCAACTTTGGTGTGAAAGGAACAACATAATATTTAATGAGAAGGAATTCTAGGTAAAAGATGTCATCAACAAAATTGAAAGTGGGGTGAGTGAGCATTTTTGTATGGTCTCTAAAAGCAAAGAATATAGATTTTTCTCTACATGGGATCAATGGATGGTAATAAGTTGGCCCATGGTTAAAGCCTTGAGCAACATTCTATTAAAAAGGAAGCAACAAAGAGAGAGTGTGAAGTGGTTGCTACCTCCGAGGGGTAGGGTAAAGATAAACTTTTATGGGGCCTCGAGAGGTAACTTGGGCCCCTCAGGAGTAGGCTTTGTTGTGAGAGATCATATGGGAAAGTTAGTATGGGCTACTTCTCTAAAATTGCAGGAGGGCACTAACAATGAAGTAGAGGCTACAACATTGTTTGAAGGACTGTAATTCTATATTGATAATAATCTACAAGAGGTTGACATGGAGGGGGACTTGGAAATTATAGTAAGGGCAGCAAGCTCAAGGCAAGTGCCAAGTTGGAAGCTGAAGAATTAGATCACAAGGATCTCATCGATGCTAGATTTTTTGGGTTATTACATGATAGTCCATGTGTACATGCAAGCGAACAAGCTAATCGAGCAAGAAGTGTGGTCAAAGTGCTCAACTAACCCAATGACTTGGGTGAGGGCAGGATAGATCATCGATGTCGAGGGAAGTGAAAATCTTCCAAGGAAAGCATGATCATGGGTTAGTCCTAAAAATATGGTGATATTGATGTTGCAGGGACAACTTGGATATGGTTGTGCCAACGGGAAGGCCGTAGATGAGAGTTTTGCAGGATAGAATTTTTGTGCAACTTGCCATGATCTTACAATGCGAGATTTTATGGAGAAGACTAAAAGTGGTAGATTTGTGTATTAAGAGGTGAGGAGCCCCAACAGATTTTGGGATGCACATGGGAAGCGTCTAGAAGCCTTGTTTTCTTTAAAGACGGGTAAGAAGAAAGTTTTGTGCAACGTAGCTTGTGGAGTGTTAGTGAAGGCTGGGAAAGGTGGGTGAGAATGGTGATGGATGTTTTAGTGGTATGTGGTTGTGCTTGAGTCACAGTAGGACGTGTACATAGGGAGGGTGAAGTGTTTGAGCCAACAAATGCTCAAATCAATCACCTTTTTAAAGTGAAATTGTAGGAGATTAGTAGTGCGATAAAAAAAGTCATAGGCAATCATAGACTAAGGGGCGAGCATATACATGATGGTGCATTGATGGGTATTTTCCTGTCTAACATATTGTGCATGTAGCCAAGAGGAAGATGATAGCCAAACTCATGGTTCAGTTCCTCAAGGATGTGTATGCTAATGCTGCCAGGAAAGCTATCTCTTCCTATGAAAAATGATCGAAGAAGGGGTTTGTATGTGATGTGGTAGATGTTGAATAGGTAAGGAAGAATAGGGAAGTGAGCAATGCAGTTGAAAATTTTAGAGAGGTTGTCTTCTTCAAGGATCTACAATGGTTTGTGGACTATGCAATTGAGCATAGGGATGTTTTAACTGAGGCTTAGATATATAGGATGACATAATTAGGTGCTTGTATGATTACTTTGGACACATCTTCTCCTTGATGGAGATGAAACTTTGTTCTATCATGTATTTTCTTTGTTGAGGAAATGAAAGAGTGCTACCCTCTCTAGTAGTGATTTTCCCAAAACAAAAAATTACAACTTCTTGTAGATAAAGCAATATCCTACCCCATTTATTTACGGGGGTGAATTGCGTCATATTTTGAAATAATTACTAGTTGTATTTAACTATAAAATTCTTAACTCCATATATCTTTTGCCAATGATAATTCTTCTTTTCTAGATACTAGTTTGCATTTTGATTCCTAATCAAGAAAATTTGAATATTTATTAGTGTAAATATTAATAAAATTATTTAAAAAAATCATCATTGGGTTTTTATTTTTATGTTATAGGTTGTCAAAAGGGAAAATGACAACAAGAAGCTACAATTAGGCTATTTATATTACTTCATAGCTTGACATAGAGTAATGGAAATAGGGAAATGCCCTTGAGTCACAAAAATATGACTTGCTTTATCCTTGGATAGATTTCCCTATCTTATTTCAAAGGTCCCATTTTGGCATGTATAAGAAAAATACTAGCAAAAACTAGGGATTTTGGCTTTACACTTGTTAATTGCATTTACTTGGAAGTTTATAAAGTTGTATTAAAAAATTCATATTGTGCATATCTTGAAACAATGGAGCATCACCTTCATCTTGAGAGGATATCTTAGACTCATCCTTAGAATCTACCTTTTTCTTCTTCTTCTCCTTTTCCTCCTTACAATATCTTCTTAGATGTCCAACTTTGTTGTAGTTATAATATTTCTCTTTGAACTTACTAAGAGATTTGAATATAGACTTATCTTTTTTATTTGATCGATTAACTATGGGATTAGGGCCCACTCCTAATATAAGAACAAATTAAATAAAAGATACTGCTTCAGACCCATGAGTGGGGAGCACACAAAAGGATATAGAGACAAGAGCCACCAAAGCCAGCTCAAAAGACCAAAGGAGAACACTAGACATACAAACTAATAGAAAACTAAACTACAACCAAACACTGCGTATGTAAAATCCACCACCCCAGGAATACAACTCATTTGACCTTTTTGACCTTCCCCTTCCTCATACTCCTGGTGAGGAGGGCATCCATTGTCCATTGTGTTCCATCATCAACTGCTTCTTTGCTTTCGATGCAGAGCTTCTCAGCCTCTGATTTACATCCCTTTTTCCTTTTTCCCTTTAGTAGGGAAATTTGGTTTGGATATGGCACTCACAGTTTGGAAAAGGGAGCAATTTTTAATAGGGACAACCAATTCATCAAGATTCAAGAAATCAAAGTAGCCCTCATCATCCCCATCCAGACCCTCCATGAAGGGATAAGATCACTAGAATCAGAGCCATTGCCCGCCTCTGCAATTGGAAGGGGGGATGGCATCGTGCTGAGGGGGCGGAACCTCACATGGAGCACCAATGGGCTTGGAAGAGCGTTGCACCTCTTCATTGGAGGCCGCAATCTTAGTCACAAGATCAACCACATGACTCTTTAGAGTAGCCATAAACTTCTTGTGATTACGCCAAATAAAGTCTGCATCCGAAGAGCCCGAATTTTTGACCCAATGCTTGAGATTGAAGTGTTGAGAGGTGACAGTCTTGGAAGAGGTGCAACCCTCGAATTTTTGCCCCAACATGTTACAGGGAAAGAATCTAAAGGGAAGACCTTCGTAATTGAGAAAGTGGGTCCAGGCGCCATGAGAAGAATGGATCAAAACTAAGTGGTGCATCGGTTTAGAAATGTCTATGATGGCGCAGACCCTGGTGAATCTGCCGTGTGGAGCCCTGGGATTGACCTTCACAAAGGATCCAAACTACTTAATCATATTTTTGATGAGTTCTGGCACATGCAAAATTGGTGGAAGATTGTATAGCCTGATCCATACGAGAACCGATGTTATTTTGGTAGTCGTAGGATCGAAAAACAGTGACCAATCCAGAAGGAACAGTCTAGTTTGACCATAAAACCAAGGGCCCTTCTATTTGAAAAACTTGCAATCTTCCACAGAGGTGAATCATAGCAAGAAGAACCCAAAGTCGGGGATATCAATATCTGGTAGAGGGATGTTACTCCAGGAAGCCTTCATCCAATCAATAAACTTATCAATCGGTGTCCTCTTGCTCAAATAGCGAACAAGGAGAGACCTGTTACCAATCGCATCCATAAGATCATTGATACAGGCGTCTAATATATGGAAGTCAATAGGGGTTTCCATCATACAGACTTTTGAAATCACCTATATAACAAGACTGTAATGGTACAGTAGAATCCGATGTGGGATTGACTAATGATGGCTTGGAACAATCCAAAATGACCTATAATTTACAAAATTTCGTACACTCATGAAATGAGTTTATTCAATTTTGGCAACCCTCGATGAGGAGAGGAGCCGAGGGAGACGAACCAGAGGTCGGTAAAGAAGCCTGCTCCATCGAAAGCCCTAGGCGGGACTGCGTCAGCCATCACACCATTCAGAATCTTGGATCGCGACTTACCCTACGACACAACCTTCGCTTCAGCTCCATCACCTTGATGCCTCCTTCCGCCCACTCTAACGCCTACACAACCATAATTTGCAGATTCACATCGCACAATTGAATACAGACTTATCTTGTTTCTGTTTCTTCTTTCCTTTTTCTTTGGATCTTCCACAAGTTGCTCTAGGGCCTCCTTAGTTGATTGAGAATTATTCCTTCCCAATTCTTCAAAAAATAAAGATGCAACCACTTCTTCCATCTTGAATTTGGTGGTAGTACTGCGAATGGCCATAACTAGGCAATCCCATGAATTTGGAAAAGAACAAAACAAAAACATATGCTTTTAACACTCCTCTATTTTCACTCCTACAAAGTGCAATTAGGTAACTCCTATATTGAAGGCATTTAGATGTTTGGCCATAGACCCACCATCCTCCATCCTAAAGGTGTATAACTTCTTTCTCAAGAAAAAATTGTTCACTCAGGATCTATCTTGATAAATTTCTCTAGGATTATTCGAAAGACTCACTATGATAGTCTCTTCATGCACATTTAACAAAACCAAATCAAGCAAGTTAAGTCTAATGAGATCCTTTATTTTTTTGTCCATCTTGTTTCAACCTTCTTGTGATGTATCTACAAGCTGGGATCTGAATACTATATCCCATAGGTATCAGTCTATGAGTACATGTTCCATCTCGAGATTCCACAACTCAAAGTTCATGCCCAAAAGCTTCTCCATCTCTATTCTTGATGTGCTTTCCATCTTTTCTTGCAGTAAGATCAAAATCCTCTTTGCACAAGCTCCACTCAAATAAAGATTGATACAAAAACCCTTTACCCAACACCTAAAATCTAAGATGATTAGGCTTTGATACCAAGTGAAAGGAAGAAAGGTACACAAAAATTCCTCATACACTACAATTTTGAGGAGAGCATTGTGCAAATTATAATCTATTAACATTACAAAAAGAAGAAACACATATGATCATAAAATAAATAATATACCATAATATAGATTTATATGGAGAAAACTATTTTGGGAGAAAACCTCACACTTTAAAGCAACCCAATGCAATATTTAGTAAACAACACATGTATAATACACTTGTAGAGCAAGCTTTCACATGAGTATCACCAACTAGAGATCTAGAGGAATTTTGACAACTTAACAATATCTATAAAACTATCACACAACCTCCATTTCAAGCCCCTAACATGTAAAATATATAATATATAAAATTATCAAATGGTAATTAGAAAACCTTGGGATAAAACCACCCAAAAAATGGTGTCTAATTCTCAAATCTCAAGATGAGTTCATAGGCTAAAATAACATATTCCTTCCACCTGCCATAACTTTGTTATAATCCAACTCACCAATTTGGATGTTCCATTTTGGTTCCATAATTTACAACCAAAGATTCTTTATGATATGACATAGCATGCATCATAAATTGGCCAACAAGTGTAACTCCCCCTTACAACTCTTTTAAATGTCCAACACATTTTTACATTTCTTATGTAAACTTTCCTAGGCCATAACTTTTGACCTAGGAGGTCAATTGGGCCCATTTTTTTAAATTGTAAAGATTGAAGAGACCTACACAATAAGCACCCCTTTGTCAATGTAAAAAAACCTAGAATACTTATTTTTGCCACAAACTAACTCTATATCCTTTAAGTTTTGTTTTATAACCCAAAAATTACACTTTTTGTAATATTAACATTATGAGCAAGGTTGAGACACCCTTTCTAACATATTGCACTTTTTTATACATAAGGAATTGGCTTAGCTCCTTTATAACCTACAGTGTGCTAGACAAACTTTTTAATGTGACTGATGACGCTTGCACACCACACCCTCCAATACCACGTGGACCTTGTGACCACTTGCTTGCAACAAGATGCTTTTATCCAATCAAGACATAGACCCCACTCTATTGCACCCTTATTCACACTGAACTATACATTTTTTCCTTGTCTCAAATTTATCATTTTACCTTAGGCTCATTTTCTAGTAGCTTAAGATTGACATGGTTCAATCCTAAGGCATATGAGAATGACCCAAAATTTTAAATTTATTATATTTATTTCTCAATTTTCTTGCCCCCTTCTACTAACCATTATGAGCCAACTTGACACATGTTTGTGCAGTATGTTGATATGTTAGTATATTTAAAGACATTTAATGTGCACTTAGTTTTATAAGAGGATTACAAGGAAAATCCTTAGACCACACTTCAATTTTTAAAAGGTAAGAAAATTCAAACCCACTCGATCCTCATATAGGCCATCTATATGTTTGTGTGTGTTGTCTTCGATATTGCTCATTGCCATTAATTTGGTTGGTAAATAAGGTTTGACCTATAAGAACTCATTCACCTTTGAGTTGGAAAATTTCTAAACAATGTTCTTAATTACTACCTTGACAAGTCTAGATATCTTGGAGACAAAGGTGAATGTATTTTTAGGTGCACATTATATTGGATTGATCTCACACAATATAAATCCGATTTGCATAATGCATTGAGTACACAACACTCAAGATCAAACCCACAACTCTAAAACTTGAACGATAGAGATTTCTAAGATGACATTGATTCTAAAATAATCATCAAATTGAATAAGTTAATTTTAGATTTCTAAGATGACATTGATTCTAAAATAATCATTAAATTGAATAAGTTAATTTTAATAATGGTGAATTATCTTCATTCTTCCATAATTGGTTTTAGAGCTAAACACCCTTATCCATCAAATTTAATTAATCTAAATTAATCATTTACTTATTAAGTCAATATATTTAATTAGTATAATTATTTATGTAATATGCTTTATTCCTCTACATTTATAATTTTTATTTAAAAAATAAGAAAAATTATAGAAATTCAAAATTTGTTTTTCATAAAGAACAAAAATAAATTTAAATTATATTTCCCATCAAAATATATAAAATAATATAAAATCAAATCAATTTTTTTAACAATTTCAATTTTTAAAATAAAAGTATTGTAAAATATATATATATTTTTTAAAAATACACATAAAAAAAATTGAAGTTATATTCTCATCAATTTATATGTGTAAGATAAATATTTAAAATATTCTAAATAAAAATTTAGGAAAAAAATAATAAAACCAAAATAATTTTACAATGTAAATATTATACATAACATTTTAAATGATTATTAAAATAATTTGTAAAAGAAATTATTCTTTATCATTTAAAAAAAAATATAAAAAATTGTAATAAATAACAAAATTTCAACCTAAAACGTTATTGCTTTACTATATTTTTAACTCCATCTCAGTACTTAAATTTTTACTCAAGAAATTTCATAAACTATTCTAATCTTTGGAACATTATTAAAAAGAGAACAAAAATTCAAATTATGTTTTCCTATGAAATTGAAGGAAATATAAAACCTATCTTAAAAAGACTACAAATTCAACTTGATCCACCCATCGCATATTCTCACGTAAATGAATTACACAAATTAGCGTTTAACCAAAAATTTCGGGGAAAGTGTACAATGATCTAGAACTTTGGCTGACATTCCCTGTTCTTCTACCCAGTGAGCGCTTTGGGATTGGATGGTTGACTTCATCGCTCCATGGCTTCTCCTTCTGCCATTGCATTCTCTTCTCCTTTCCTATTCAAACCCTTTCCGAAATTCTCTAACAAAACGCTCACCTCTCATAAATTATCCACAAAATCATCCAAATTCAGTCTAAGCCTACTGGTTTACAATAAGCTGCAATCGGGTGGCAGCTTTTCAGTCCAAAGCGGCCCTGGTTCGAGTCCCTTCCAAACTATAAATTTCAAATTATTCTTCTCCGCAGGTAGCTCTGCTATACTCAAATGCCAGCGAGCTGTCGAAAAGCTCTTAAATTCGATAACAGATGTTGATCATTTATTTGTGTGGTGTACAAGTTTGGCGGTAATCTTTTCTGTTGCAACGTGTAATGTGGATAGCGCCAATGCTTTTGTGGTTACTCCTCCTCGAAAACTGCAGACTGATGAGCTCGCCACTGTGAGACTCTTCAAGGAGAATACTCCTTCCGTTGTTTACATTACCAATCTCGCCGTCAGGTAATACTGATACTTTTGTGCTGATTTCCTGTTAATTGGAAATGACTTGTGATGTCTATTCGTAAATTGAAAATAAGTAGAGGAGTGAGGCGATAATTGGGAAGAGACTTTTTGAATTTAGTTTACATCAACGTTTCAAAACATAGTCTGTGATTTACATCAGTATGAGGTAGAAATTAAAATTAAAGGTCACCTCACTTGAGGAATTTACCAAATAATAATGAAAAAAGTTAATTAGTGAATTTTTTACTGAATTGTTGAGGGCTAGTTTCAGCGCACTGTTAAATGAAGGCCAGTTTCTCAGATTGTATATATTTTTTGCTTTGTAATTTTTTTCATTGATAAATCTGGGAATTAACTGTTGAGGCCTTAAATGGGGGCCTCGTTCCCATACATTGGGATATTCAGTCCAGTAAGGATCAACTCAACCAACACAACAATATGTCGGATTTGCACTCGATACCTATAAACAACATCCAATAGACATACTATTACACCAAAGGCCAACTCAACCACAACAACAATGTCCGCTGTGGGACTTGTTCACCAAGGATCAACTCAATACCTATCGCCAAACATCCAATAAACGTACCATTACACCATGTGCCCATGCTCCATCACTGCTTTGTCAGTTTTCTTACAAAAATGATTCCCAATGATTTGTTGTGAAATCTATTCTTGGGAGTCTGTAAAAGTTTTACATTATTGACTTTTTGTTGCTTAATTTTTAGGGTTTGTTTCAATGGACTATTAAAGAACTGGAATTTCAGTAAATTATGTTAATCCCCTTTATGATTACTTTTAACAGTTACCATTTTTTATTACTCTGTTGAACTCTGTAGTGCTTGTTTCACAAAGAGTGCTAAATCCAGGGCAAGTTGTTGCCTGTTCTGATACTTACAAAGTCTTGGCTGATAAACACTTTCTGATTCGTTCCTCTCTCCTATCCAGAATATAGAGATACTTCCCCATGCAGCCTTATGAGAGATTCCCTCTTTGAGAGAATACGTGGATGATCAGAGAAAGTTGCAAATGCACATGGTGTATGATAAGTCTGATTGCTTTCTATTTGTTCTAGAAACAAGATTCAAAGCAACCTTTCTCAAGGATAATACACCATTCAGCTTAGGAGGGTTTAGTATTCTTTAAAAAGACCTACCTATGTAGATTTTAGCCTTTTTAGCTTTCATAGGGTGAGACTTCCCTTTTAACTGTCTCTCAGCTGATGTAAGGCTACCCTGCAAAGGGAAGTTACCTTAAAAAAAAAGTGTTTCAAGGATGAAGCCATGTACAACAGGGAGTTCAAAGCGGCTATTGCTTCTTGCTTACTAAAAATTGACACTTAGTTGCAAGAGATAGTTTTGTAGGATCAACTTCACTAAACCATGTTAAGCTGTAATTTAGTAAAGGATTATTACATTATTTCACTTTTACCGGTCTATATCCAATGGAATTCATTCTGTTTAAATTAGATGTATGGAATATAGATCCATCAATTGCTATACTACTGTAAATTTCTGTAAATTATGATAAAATTTTGCTCAAATGGTGTGCTGATATGTTGGAACTGGCCATTTAGTTTCTAATATTTAAAATGCACTGATATATTATGTTTTTCCATTGTTACAGGCAGGATGCTTTCACACTGGATGTTCTGGAAGTTCCCCAGGGTTCAGGATCAGGGTTTATATGGGATCAAAAGGGGCATATTGTTACTAATTATCATGTTATCAGAGGTGCCTCTGATCTCAGGTTGGTTATGTGTATTGTTCATGAACTGTATGTAGATCATATGTGAAATTAGTTTTAGCTGATGACGTGTTGATCTAGAACATAAGGCTGGTTACCTATGTAGATATGAGGTAGTGGCGACTTTCAATTTTTCATCATGTTCCCCGGGGACGTGTCCCCAGCAGTTTTTGGCATGTCCCTGTACTAGGGACATTCCAAGGAGGGGGGGATGCCTCAGAAACGGCCCCCCCTGCTGCACGCTGTCAATTTTTTTCAGCCCTGATGTCCCAGAAATGTGGGGATTTCGTGGGGATGGTTGGGCATGTCATTGATGTCCCCTGATCATCTCAGGGACATCCAGCTGTTCTGTTACAATTACGCTCAATTTAAAAAAAAGGCCCATAATGAATTAAAAAATATTCTATTGTTCTTTTGTGGGTCCCCATGCCACTCTCAGCCTTAAATGAGAGATTTCAGTCTGCGAAACAAGAGTTTTTTCCTTTATGGTGTATGAGAGTAACATATTGTTAGGGTTGGCTTTGCAAGATTTGGAAGCAGTTTTCAGCCATTTCAGTTGGAAAAATAGTAGGGGATTCAAAATAAAATCAGGCAAAACAATACCTAGGATTGCAAGCTCCATTTGTACCTCTCAAGATGGTGTTTCAGTCCCAAGTTGGTGGTTCTATCATTGAAAACAACAATTTTTTGTTGTTTTTTGCAGTCACAAAGTTGCTGGTTTGCAACATGTAATGGCAGAGATTTCAGTCTTATTGAGGCAGCCTCCTTTCCAATCTCAATACAAAGTCAGGAACTTGTTGTTGCTTGTGACAACCACTATAATCCTAAGACAAGGGAGATAGGGCCCAGGCTCATTGATTGCACAAGTAGTTGGAATTTGCAGCCTTTGGGCATCTTTTTTGTAAATGTTATGTATTAAGGATCTATAATTTATTTTAAAATTTCCCTATTTTTTTAACAGCTGTCCCTTTTTCTATCCCCTACGATGGCCTCCAAAAAATCTGTCCCCAAATCACGCCCCCCTGTCCCCTGCCATCCTTTCCCCAGAAACTTGGTGGAACATAGATTTTTCTGGATGGTATGTATTTCAGGATAATATCCCAAAGAACCTTAAGTAGTCTTAGAGATGAGATATGACAGCATGTTCTGTTGCAATACTACTACTAAAATACAAAATATGTATCTAAGAAAGGAATTTGCAGCATTTAAGATTCAAACAGTTTGTTTAGGACAAGGACTTCATAAATACATTGTGTTTAATAAGTCATGGTCAGTATGGTGATGAAGATGATACATGTCTTCACACCCAAGTGATTGTAGAAAATTACTGAAGATGAATGCAGATCCAAAATTTCCTTTGAGGTTAGAATCTCTGAGATTCAGGGTGGGTTGATGTTGAACGCTCATTACATTTGAAAATTTGCTCCTCCCTTAGGGTTGGGAAGGCAGGTGCAAAGCCAGGATTTGCAGAAAATTGGGCTTACATAGCTAGGTTTTCTTGCTTTTGAGGGAACCTGTGAGGTACGACTGTCTTGGACTGGGGTTTATAGAATGAAGACTTCCATTCACCACAGTGGCTTCAAAAGAGCTTTCTGAGTGCTGGTTCGCATGGTGTTTGGCATTGGATTTCTGATTGTTTTGTCACATAACCTTAGCAAATCTTCACTTTTCTCTCTCAGTTGTCAGAATTTAGTCAATAGTTTCAGTTCCGCTTTGAAGATTTTGGCAATTCTAGCTGAAATCATTGACACATTCTGTTTGGTTCTTGAGGCATTCTTGCTGAACATCTTCACAATCTTTCTGTTGCTGCACATAAGTTACAAGTAGAGCAATGCATTTTTCAAATAAAGCAATATCAATCCTCTTTCCTCAAATTTTCTGCCCATCCCCTGAATGTTGTCATTTGTTTTAAACAGTGCAAGGTATAAGTTGGACCTGCCTTCACTCACGACTTTTTTTTGCTTTGGATTTGACCAGTTTCAGCATCTCGAGTCTCATTGCCATTGGGAGGAAGGGGTGAGTGTACTATGAACTGGCAAAAGCCCAATTAGCATTTTGAAGAGAATGACATTCCCTCCTGTCGTACAGCCTGGGCTAACCTGACAGTGAATGGATATGTACTCCATAACAGAAGTCACATGTTCAAATCTAGAGGGGGGTTAGTGTTGTACACCTCAGATTAATATAAAGTAAATGAAAAAGCAAATGCTTGCATAGGGGAGCTTTCATTTATCAAAATGGTTTTTCACTTAGTGGTGACCCAAAAAACTACCTTTACATTTTAATTTTTTATCTTCACGAACTTAAGGAATTTGACATGAAAATTGTGGCTATTCAAGGAGTGAATATGTGCAGGATTTTGCAGATTGGATTGACTTTCCTTTACTACAGTGTACAATTCAGAAGTAGAAAAAATTGTGTTGGCAGAGGAAAAGGGGAATGGACTGGAGGAAGGCCAGCCCAAGGAATAGTATAAGTTGATGAGAAATGGATATACCTGTAGGCTGGGCCATTAATCTAACCTGAAGAGAGCCTTGAGGTTGAAGTTACAGGTTCTGCATTGCTCTTGAGACAACTTGGTTGATAGTAGATCCTCTATCATCAATTCTAATGGGTGGAATATTCATAGCAGTGGCAGTTTGAATGCCAAGGGATGTTATTTAAATTTTGCATTCATAATTCATTACTTTTAACCCTTTTTCTCTTTTTGCTTCCACTATAAAATTTGAGATGCTTATTAGCAATAGGAAAAAAATTGTATTTGCATTAAGTTACACATCATTTTATTATAGATTCTTCTGTTAATGTAGAACACCTTATATTGTGCACTGGGAGGACTACTTTTGTATCCAATGTAATGCTCCAAACCACACACCCAGAACATTAGCTAACCGAACAATTTTTTTTTTTTTGAAGAAAACATAAGAACAACTCTTAAAAATTAACAGATGACATTGACATGTCACATTGTATGCCAATGTGCACACAAGTGTCATGCCAAGCATGACAAAACACAAGATATAACTAGGCCATTTATGATGATGCTTCCCATCATGCACAACGTCGGACGATGATGACAGTTACAAGACATTATTGTTGCACCAAGCAAGGTGCCACAAGTGGAAGACTTACTAATCGTGGGATGAAACTACCATGATGAACCTACGAGAGAGTGTAACTACACCACAACAACAATTGGGTCCTAACCTCAAAATCGCTTTCTTTTGTGAACACCACACAAGGGTAGGACGAGGGAACCATTTACCTCAAACTCAAGTTCTACACACACTTGACAACCCTATCACAAGAGAAACCTAAGCAAGTAGTAGGACAACTAGGAGATATCATGTCTTGACTAGACGAATGATTGTTGTTTCCCTTGTGTAATGAGCCTTGCCTAATCTGACCTTAAAAAGTTGTTTGAAGGCTCAAGGAATAATGTCAAACAATTCATTTGCGAAGTCTGACCTTGCTGGTATGGAATTTCAGTCTGATTGTATTGCTTGAAAATGATATCAAGTACATCTAATTGCTTGTAAAATGAATGCTATAATGACTAAGCAATCATCTAGATGCAAGGATGACTCTATTTGATCTTTTACAATGCACATATATGATTCCTACATATAAAATATGCAACTACAGCCAACTATCATTTTTACAAACAGTTGGTATACCACCTATATGCTGATAATAACATCTACAGCCACTTGACATTTGATCAAACAGTTGGCATACAACCTCATACATCATTCAAATGACCATTACAACAATATATAACCCTCAGCTGAAGGTATCTTTATTGAAAATGCAATCACTCTTCAAGAGGAACAATATGAATGCCAATATACTTGCTTACATACATAGCATTATGAATGATCAGGTCTGAAAGAGGTTATTACAGTCTGATTACAGGTTACATCAGCCATGCTATACACTAAAGCAATGCAACTAAATCTTCCCTATAATAATATGCTTTTGACATACAATAGTGCAATGATAAATGACATATTTTATGACAAATCTAGGGTATTGGAGAACCTGGAAATTAATGGCTGCTTGATTGGAAAATTCGAATCTCCTTGACTGCTCTGAAATTTGCCTCCAAACCCTAGCGCCTAGGCTCTATCACCTCCAATGAACCTTCAGATTTTTATTTGGATTTTTTGTGAGCTCCTTGAAGAAATCGCCCTAGGTCTTGAGCTGCCTCTGCTGCTGGTATATCAGACCTCAGATTAAATTGCTAGATGCCACAATGCTCCTTCAAACAGCATATGATATCATCTTTATTCCTCAAGGAATGATGTGCTGCAATACAATGAAGAATTCGATGCCAAATGGATGAGAAATGAACAAAAAGTCATGGCCTCTATGTATGCAGACTTGGACTTCAATTTGCTGATGACTGGTAATGGCAAATGCCTCCGAAATAATCTCCTAATGCTCAAAATCTGCAATAATGAATGCCCAGCACTGTAGCGCGTCACTGTAGTGTGGTACTGTTCACGTGGTACTGTAGCGAATCACTGTAGTGTTACTGTAGCACAGCACTATTCACACGTACTGTAGCAGCCAACACTAATTCTGATATGGGATTGATTATCTTTAAAAACCCTTCTTTCAAAAAGCACAATAATACATCAGCTATTGTACTCAGATGTTTTTAACAATGAAGCACGAATAGAAAGTCTGAAGTAACTTTCTCCTAGCTGCAATAATTCAAGTGATATTTCACACCCTCAAAATTGCTATCAATAGGAAGTTTTCATTTTCTATGACAATGAAGTAATCTGCAGAAACCCTAGGCTCCACAAGATGCAACAACAACAACAACATCAAATCTGCCTGTTGAGAATGAAGCCCAAGATGTCTATTTATTCTTTTTCCCCAATTTCTCCAGAAGCTTCTAGAATATTATTTTATTTTATTTAAGTGACTTTATATAATATATTTTAAAATCAAGTCACTTTATTAAATTAATTTTTTTTTTTTTTTTATTAGACTGCAGGAATCGGGTAGCACGACCCCCTATAAACTGCAGTGCGCCTGGTAAACTTTTTAATGTGACCGGCGGCGCTGGCGCGACACGCCCTCCGGTACCACGGGACGGGGGAGACTAGAACTCGTGACCAGCAGAGCCGCAACGAAATTACTTAGCCAACCGAGCTAGGGCCCCCGCCCACTTTATTAAATTAATTAAATATAAGGTCACCTTATAATTTTTATTTATTTGATAACCTTATAATTAATTAACTTAATACCACTTTTAATTTAATTAAAATAACTAATTAGTCATCCTCATAAAATAATCATTATTTTGGACAACTTAATTAATTAAATTAATTAAATCAAACTACCTCCAAAACGGGGACATTACACCTTGGCACATGACTTGCTTACCAAAGCCAAGGTGGGATATCTTCCAACCATAGACATCCAACACAAGGGACAAATGCTCACAAGAGGTTGCCCCATTAGGAAGAACAAGCTCTCCATCAATTGGAATGACAACTGGTTGTTTTCGTGCAAGGGCATGCTTCCCAATGCAAAATATGGCATTACTTAGATAACAATACTTGTTGATGAAGTGATGACATGGGAAGACTCACAAGGCCAAGGGGAACAACTTTTGTACACAAAGTTTTCCCAAAAATCCTTGGGAATAACTGCTGTTCAATGAAAAGGACTATAATGAGTGAGAGGACTACAATGTGCAAAAAGGACACTAGCACGAATCCATAGGTTTCCACTTTTTTGTGCTAGCATTCAAAATTTGCGCTGCAGTCCAAAATCTATGTTGTAGTCCCTTTTGTTGCATTGCCAACTTGACTAAAGACTAAACAAATGACCATTTCTAGGTCTTGCACTTAGGGGCAATGCACAAGACTCAAAAAAAGATTACAACATGCATGAACTACGAGACGACTACAAATGGTTGGGAGATGACAATGGACATTTTCACCCAATCTCCATAATGCATCCAAATGGATGAGATGCTTCCCAAGGGCTGGAAGGTCAACAAGGGACGACAAGTCGAGTCCAAGAACATGAGGGACAAAGGGAAATGTTCTCCACACTCCCCACTTGTCCTCCTACCACAAGGGGAAACAAAACGACATCGCCCATGGCAGATCCTAACACAACCCAACACTAGGATGATGAAAGCAGCACACATTCCAATAATATGATAATTGAATGTTTTCTATCACATTGCATTCATTTTAAGCCCAATCCAAATATGTACTAAGTTCATTTTACAACATAGCTATAATGATGAAAAGCACATAAATTGACATGCACACTCGACACCAACGTTGATCTATGGTAAAAGAAAGAATCATGTTGTCACCACCTATGTGGGTGGCTTACAACCCTTCCAATTAGGTCTCAATATAATGTTACAATCACATATGAGGACTTGAAGGTCTTGAATTATACATTTTACATCTTTTGCAATGAGATAACCAAGAGAAATACGAAACCTTTCTCCATCTTCTGCACAATCCTGAGCCACCCCAATGGATTTGCTAGCTCGCAATGGTGGTTGATTGCCACCCAACCTTGTGGTACTTGTAGGTCCACCCCATTGTGCTAGGAGATAGTTGCATGGGACAATAAACAAACTCACACCAAACAAGGGAGAATGACTCACACACACACCAATCGATATGAATAGCTATCATAGCATACACATGATAGATAGGTATGATTAACCATCATAGCATAACATGCCAACAATCATATCATCAAACATAGCAAAAAAAATGCCCAAAGGGAAACATCATGAACATATGGGCATAAGAGATGAACACATCACATAGAAATACATGCCAACCATTAGGCATACAATATAGGCACAAATCCATATACAATCAAGGTCTCAATTGTACACAACACACATGTCTAGAGATGGGTTTCGTGTCAAATACAAAATCCAATGACAATAAGGACAAGGATCCTAGAGGAAGGTGAGGAGTGTCAATCACAAGGCATGAAGGTAAGGCCTTGCAAACTTGAGTATGAATTCCTTTCGCAAGTCAAAGGGAAGTACTCAAGTGACATCCACCAACTCTACCTAATTGTGACACGTCTTTGATGTATCATATAGAGCCTATGCAAATGCTCTAAGTATGTAGCCGACTCACATCTTGGTTGATTTTAATTACCCCATGAATTTCCTTAGTTATCACTTAATCACATACCTCTTGCTCATTGTAGCCACAAGATAACTTTCAGATTCAGAACAATGTCAGAAACCACCCCTCCATACCTCAATCTTAGGTTCCTCACGCTCTAAAGCACTATTTGGATGTGGCATGGAAATCAATGCAAAAAAGTGAGGTAACAAATTGGACATAGTCCCAAAGGGTTCCAAATGGAAAAATGATAAGGAGACTTGTTTTCACTCATTAAAATTCATTCTAAATTCATCATGCAAATCAATTTTGAGTGTGCATGGAAATCAGCAATTTTAAATATCATCATTCTTTTGACATATATTCAAAAGATGTGGAGTGCTAAATCGTTTTAGAGACCAATTCTCCCACAAAATAATTCAATCAAATATGGGATTAATTTCAAATTTTCTTTCTAATTTTTCACACCCAAAATAGTAAAAATCCTCTTTCTTCCATTGACGAATGCTTGAAATTCTAACTTTTTCAAAAATGAAAATTTCCAAAAACTTAAATACCCTTTTGATTCCTACATTCACAACAGCAATATGTGGCACTAAAATACACCTTTTCTGATTTCTAATTTTTTTTGCCTTAACTTGGCCTAAAAATTGAACATATAATTTTTTTTCAACAACTATCACAACAAAATCCAAGGAATTTGAAACTGAAACAAAGCCACCGCTTAAGTGGGCATGGCATCCACTAACTGAAAGGATTTAAATGCAAGAGGAAATGGTTGGAATTACCTTCAATTTGGAGCATACCAAATGATAAATTTCATGCAATAAATCAAGTTTGAGAAACAACTCAATATAAATCCAAACACACCTTCAATGCCTTCCTTTTTCCAATCCAATCCAAGCCAACAATCCTCCAAATCAAGCAATTTCATTCAATTTTCAAATAGAGAGAGAGGGTTTGAGAGAGCCATTTTGAGAAAAATGTGAATAATCAAAATGAACAGCCCTTTTCCCTTCTTATCTCCCTTCTTTTTAAAAAAAATTCTTTTAACTTTATTTTTATTTTCTAATTTTCCACTTTATTTTATTCTTCTCAGTTAGCATTATTATAATTCAACTTAATGCTCAATTCATTTCCTTAATCTTGGAAATAATGAATAATTGAATTCAATTTATAAACAAGGAGTATTTTAACTCATTAATTAATTTGTATCTAATTTTTCAATGCTGTTAATTTTAATGATCAGATTTATTGCACAGAAAATTAATTCAAATCAGACACAAAAACACAGCAGATACCCTGGGAAAACCCTCCTCTTGAGGGAGAAAAACCCAGCAACAAAGATCTCTCTTATATATATAATAATGGCAACAATTCACTTTACAATGGGGCCAATCACAAGGCCATTATCCAGCACCAACTCTAGATGCAAAACAGATAATAATCTGCCTTTCCTTGAAATCTAAATCTGCACTTAGAGAAATTCACAATCTGCTCTTGGAGAAAATTCGCACTTGAATGAAGGAGAGAATCGAACTTGCTTGATGATTGAAAGGATGGAAATGACCTTGTATATATGCACAATGAGAGAGAGGTCGCACCTCTTCATGTACAAGGTCAGCCAAAATAGAGAAATATAATTACAATTAAAATATGTGAATTACAAGGAAGGTCGGCCCTATTGTTGCCAAATGATGCGCCCATTCACATTAAATATCACATATAAATAAATAGCCGATAGGCTATATTAATTTATGTCTTCACTTGTGGCTGGAAGGATGAACCCGAAGCTGCCATAACATTAACACTCCCTCTCAGCTAGGGAGAGAACTTCCAGCTACACAAGACATATCACCTCAACGTGATGTCTACCACATTGGCTACAACCGAATGTGAAAAGAAGAATATCTCCTCATCGTGATAGTAGATATCACCTCAGCACGATATCAACCATACTATGGTGTGTACAAGTGTTCATCACTTGCGTGATGTTGTCACCTCAACATGACATTCACAAGTACAAGATGTGTCATGGAGTCACACACATGACATCCACCATGACTCTCTCAGAGGGTGGAAACAAGGGCTTTCACCTCAAGTCTTAGAAGAGAAATGCATTAACAAAGGCTTGCACCTCAAATCTCCCTCAAAGAGAAATGCATTAACAAGGGCTTGCACCTCAAATTCCTCCGTCTTAGAGGAAAATGCATTAACAAGGGCTTGCACCTCAAATTCCTCCGTCTCAGAGGAAAATGCATTAACAAGGGCTTGCACTTCAAATTCCTCCGTCTCAAAGGAAAATGCATTAACAAGGGATTTCACCTTGAACTTCTCTCACAAAGAAGAACTCATTACCAAGGATCACTGATACTGATTATCGCAATGAATGATAGTAGGCTCCATTGATTGTCTAGACAATCCTGCAAGGAGCTTACGAAGCCACATTGCTTCTCTAGCTGCCACACAAGCTGCAATAAACTCGGCCTCTGCTATACTTAGTGCCATTGAAGACTGCTTCCTGCTACACCAGGAAGTCATCGCAGACCTCAACTGAAACAACATCCAGAGGTGCTCTTTCGATCAGCAACACAACCATCTTCTATAGATTCAGTAGGCTCCCTCTGAATCTTTAAGTACTTGGCCTTGCAACACTGCAACCTTCACTTCTTCTCAGTGAGTCACAAAACTCCCTCTTGATCCCTGCTTCAGAGCTTGCAAAGAAGACTTCTGGAAGTGAACTCCCTCTAGCCACCAACTCAATCCCATGGCTGCAAGTTGTGACTTCACGCTTGATCATTTCTTTGGTTGGCATGACTTCCTCATAAGATGCCTCAAGCTTTTCATCGCTAAGCAATCTCAAATCACTTTCCTGCTTTTAGCTGTTCACAAAGCATTTAGAGAGAGATTACTAACAGTTTATGACTATCCAAAGAAATATCAATTGTAGAATCATACAAGGTTTACTATCTCAGGTTATAGCATGAACACATAAGAATTTATGAATAATTTTAAAACATGAATAAATAAATCAGCCTAAAGAGAAATATATCAAAAGATCAGAATGAAGGGCTAAAGAAACTTATCTTTATATAATTTTGATATAACTCTTTCGTCCATCTTTTACTCCTCTTGAGAGTGCCAAACTCAACACAACAAAAAAAACAATCTGCACAACTACAGATTTCTTGAATGCATTATGCGGTTAGCATGTAGAACCAACTCTCTCCAAGAGTTTAAGGCTCTATCACAGTTCATGCATTAGAGAATGATATCGATGTGACCAATCACCATTGAATTTTCAATTCTCCTTTTATTTCAGAGTCACACTCAAAAATCTTCACAACCAACATGAAATGACAGCAATAAATGAAATTTTCAAAGGATCTTACGCTAGTAAACATAATTAAAGAGAAACCACTGTCTCTCTTTACTAATTACAAGATCCAAAAAAAAGATATAACTTAACAAACAAAGAATACTTATCTCTTTAAATATTTTGATGGATGCAAGATACGCTGCTCTTGAGCACAAATCAGCACACAACCTTCACGACTTGAACAAAGGCCCATGACTTAGAATAGAAATTCCCTAGAATCCTTCTGAGGAGAGAACTTATTCATATCCGCAAATGAAGCATGTTGATTAGGCCTGGTTGGACAATCCTTTGCATAGTGACCAAACTCGTCACAATGAAAGCATTGGACTTGGGAGAGGTCCCACTTCTTCTTGAATGCGGGAGCACCATCTGACCCTTTATCTCTATTCCTCTTGAAGTATCTTTTCTTTCCTCTTTTTCCTTTCTTCTTCGATGATTGAGCGGAAAGAACATGAATATCTTCATTTGTAGAGCTTCGACCAATACCTCTCGCAGCCAACCTCGACTCCTCTTGAATACAGTCTGCCCTCAATCGATCAAACTTGGGAAGTTTCGATCTCGCACTGATTCCTTGAATGTAAGACTCCCAAGATGAAGGAAGACCATTAAGAGCCAGCATGGTCAAATCCTTGTCATCAACAATATGACCAATGGTAGAGAGCTTATCTCTCAATTTGGAAATTTTCATGAAGTAGGTGATGACAAATTCTCCTTTTGCCATCTTAACATGATGAAGTTGTTGCTTCAAGGCAAGTGCCCGGCTGGTGTTGTTGATTTCATACATTTCCTCCAAAGTTTTGAACATATCCCTTGCTGTCTTCAACTTGGAGACAATCGGCACAATATGGTCTTTGACGGAATCAACCAACAACTTCTTCGCCTTGATGTCTTTCTTCCTCCATTGCAACTTCTCTTCTTCCTCTTTAGGTTCAGGAACTTTGGTCTCCACAAACTCTGCCAAATCATTCTCCTCCAATGTGAGCATGATTCTAAACCTCCATGATGTAAAGTTGGAAGCTCCCTCGAGTCTATCCTCGATCTTCAATCCGATCACCATCTTGATTGATGTAGAGATAGACAAAGAATTAAGACAAAGAGAAAAGAGTATCGCTGTAAATCTGATCACGATCTTCTCAAACCCGCTTTGATACCATGTTAATTTTAATGATCAGATTTATTGCACAGAAAATTAATTCAAATCAGACACAATAACACAGCAGATACCTTGGGAAAACCCTCCTCTTGAGGGAGAAAAACCCAGCAACAAAGATCTCTCTTATATATATAATAATGGCAACAATTCACTTTACAATGAGGCCAATCACAAGGCCATTATCCAGCACCAACTCTAGATGCAAAACAGATAATAATCTGCCCTTCCTTGAAATCTAAATCTGCACTTAGAGAAATTCACAATCTGCTCTTGGAGAAAATTCGCACTTGAATGAAGGAGAGAATCGAACTTGCTTGATGATTGAGAGGATGGAAATGACCTTGTATATATGCACAATGAGAGAGAGGTCGCACCTCTTCATGTACAAGGTCGGCCAAAATAGAGAAATATAATTACAATTAAAATATGTGAATTACAAGGAAGGTCGGCCCTATTGTTGCCAAATGATGCGCCCATTCACATTAAATATCACATATAAATAAATAGCCGATAGGCTATATTAATTTATGTCTTCACTCGTGGCTCGAAGGATGAACCCGAAACTGCCATAACATTAACAAATGCAACTAAATAGCAATTTCCCTTTTTCTTTCCCAAATTTCCTGATTCCCAAAATGCATTAGATATCGTAAACATGCAATGATTCTGTTAGCTTTCGGATCAGAAATGAATAAGCAGAAAAAGCAACACAGTGAACAACGAACACATAATTTATCTTGGGAAAACCCTCCTTCTCGAGGGAGAAAAACCCAGCCACAAATATATCACTTATATATTGAATAAAAGAGTAGAAATCTGCTTTACATCTTAGGCCAAACTCAATGCCAATATGATGCAATAATAAGTCGCACCTCTCTTAGATGCAAAATGCACAATGATAATAATCTCTCCTTGATATCAATCTGCACTAAGCAATATTATACTTTGTTGTAGAAGTACGAACTCCTTGATGGCATGTGAATGACTTCAAAATAATAATTGATGATGTAAGAATGAGCATCGCCTTCTTTATATACAAGGTAAGGTGCCTCTTCACAAGCAAGGCGACTCTTCACAAGGGTCGTCCTCATTCAAGAAATATAAATATAAAATATAATTTGCAATATGTAGGCCGCTTGCCTTTAATTAAGGAGAAAATATCTCTTGAAGCTACCAAACACTAACAATTCAACTATTGAATGTAATTGCAATGCAACCAAAAAAAAACAATCGCAATGCAATCATGCAATTACGTTTTTTTCCCACGACACAAGTGGACTTTGGAATCACTACTGATTTGGATCTAGATTTACATTGGGTCTCTTAAGACACATCTCACATTCAATTTGAGTACGATAGGGGTGAGCAAACACATTAGGTCCAATGTAATGTCTCTGATATAACCAGTGTTAGGGAAATAACTTGGACCTGCATATTCAGGTGGGTAAATAACTTTATACCTGCACACTCATTCACACTTCAAGCGTCCCTACATACTCATGTCACACATCAAGCGTATCTGCACCATATATATAATAGATGAAGCAATGCTCCATCATCTGATTGAGTACAACATCATATAAATCATATAATCAACACATCTAGAATAGCTCAACAGCACTGATAATAACATGCATCTATGTAACTTGTACATATCTAAAGAGATAACATATAGGGTGCTGAAATTATTTAATAATCACACCTATAATCCTGATACATATAAGGATGGGAATAGAATAAAACACCATGGTAATCCAGTCATAGGAAGCATAACATGTTTATCTCAAAATATACAACATTATCTTAATACCAAACTTGGCTGTAGAATAATAACCAAATTTATAGTGCCAAAATTTTGGAATTTTTATGAGTTTCAGTGCACAGACATTTAATCAAACAGTTTGCAGCAGACTGGTCTGAGTTTGTTTGCACTTGTTTGAAGAATTATCTCACATATTAATTGTGATAACCATATTAATAAACATCATTCATACAGAATTTTATTACATAAAATATATTCAATGGAGAATCTTATATTTTAATTAAAATTGCTGTCACAAATATTATTTTTAGTGATTTCAAACAGCAGCAATATCACTGTTATAAACTCAATATTTTACTAAATATGCCAACCTCCATGTTTCAATACTTTCTTAATCCTTCACCAAGCTGTACGGCCTCCTCATAATGATTCTATCCTTCCTTAAATCGTACGGCAGGAATTTTTGGCATATTAGGCACCTTTCAGAAGTGGCAACTCCTCCTCACAAGGCTGCGCCAAGGTTTGACTGCAGAAATTGACTCCAAGGGACTTCATGTCACTACCTTGGTCTCCTAAAACAGTTAGGCACTCTCTCCAATAACAGCGACCTCCCTTATGGTGTTGCGTGAGATTTTAGGAGTCTTCAAAAGCTATGTTTGAATAAGTTAAGCCTCCAATAAAGCTAATTGATTCCATTGGAAGTTGCATTGGAAATTAGGAATGCCACATTGGAACTTATGAAACAATTATCTCTCCCTTTATTCCTTCGATTGCATCACCTGCCTGCAATATATGGAATGACTTCCAAAGAGTTGTAGCTGTATGACTGGGTAAATCCCAGCATTAATAAAATACATGATATTTAAATCATTTTGTTCTGCAACTCCTCAAATAGGTCTCTGCAAATTTCGCCTAAAACAACAATCAAAAGATAAATCATTACTTCAAATTTGAGAACAATAATTTCTCGTTTGCCTGCAAACATCTCATAAATTATTTAATCTTCAATCACTCATGCTCCTGCATGAAACTTGTGTGATTCCACCTGCAATCAGCTAGGGTAGATACCTCACTACTGAATTTAATTTGCTAAGGGTATTCGTCCTAGGGTTGCTCTCCTGGAATGCTTCAAATCTCCACAAAAGAGAAAAATAAACAAGCATGAGCAAATGAGCTCTCAAT
Organism: Sequoia sempervirens; assembly: GCA_007258455.2. Taxonomy (NCBI): domain Eukaryota; kingdom Viridiplantae; phylum Streptophyta; class Pinopsida; order Cupressales; family Cupressaceae; genus Sequoia; species Sequoia sempervirens. The sequence continues at coordinate 256,491 of VDFB02311641.1, forward strand.
TCCTCTTTTATATTTTCCCATGGAACTTTCCCAAAGGGACTTTTTAATTTCCCGTTTAAAATGTTTCATTAAAGACCCTTTATAAAGTGACTTTTAATATTTCCCTTTTTTAATTCACTTTATAAAATTAATTAAAGTAAAGTCATCCATAAAATTTGCTTTATTGAACAACTTAATTTAATTAATTAATTTATTCCCTAATATTGTCCGAAATTAGTCTATGGGAATAAAATAGGCTAAATGAGTCATTTCTTGCTACTCCACGGGAGCAGACATTACTATGGCACTAGTGCATAAGGTTTTTCACACCGTCAATGCAAAATCAACACGGTCGAATATAGGAAGTTCTCACAAGGAACTTGTCACATTGCCACATGTATCTCAATGCAAGCAATACAATAATTCATTTAGTGAATACACCAACTAGTGCACAAACAACTATCATAACCATGACTATTAATGAAAATGGTGAAGCTGAAACAATGATACACTTAGAGCAACACACACAAGCATGACCTATGCATCCCATCACCATGATACATAGTTAGAAATACAATGTTGATAATAGGCAATTCAAAGCAACAAACATGAGGGCATTACATCCAATCTTAGTAAATCATGTTGAAATGACTATTTAATGTGATTGTAGAGAGAAAAAATATTTTGAGATTATTTCCGACTTAAGCAAGTTATCAAGAAATAATTGAAATCAATAACATTCTCTTCGATACTGTAGGGGATGTAGGTGCTTGAGTTTGGATAAGTGTGAATTTGAAGGGTTCTCCTAACATACTTTTGATTTGTTTCTCCAACATGGACAATATAAATGAACACATCATCATAACTACCATCAACTGGTATCCATTTCACTTTAAATGCCTTTGCTTTGTTGAGCATTGTGTAATGTCCCTTTCTTGCACCTAATCAGTTGGAGAGTTCCATTAGCCTATTCTAGAGTTCCCATAGGCTAAGTGGTATTGGTTAGGGGATTTCGAGCCATATGGGCTCTATGGTGGTTTTCGGTGCTTTCTGGCAAGACTTTCTATTTTTAGCAGTGGCCAATTTCAGTACTTACTATTTATAGTAAGTCTCAACGTATCTTAGTTTTGTGCCAGTTTGATGTTTGGGAGCACTTACTAGTTTTAGCAGTTGCTATTTATAGTAAGTGTATTTTTGGCAATTGGTCCAGGCCTATGTTACTCCAACAACATATATTTCCTGTGTGGGCATTGGTGAGTCTAAGGTTGATTAAAATAATGCTTGTATTTTTCTGTCACTTAAGTTATTTTTATAAAGTCACTTTATAACTTTGTTGTACCCAAACCAAATTTTTTGCTTCATCAAGGCATTTTGCATAAAATAGTCCAAACCTTGCTAAATGATGTAAAATACAGTTTTGGGCAATATCAAGCATGGAGTTTTTGTCAATATTTTGTCAGTCAAAGTCAGTTTTATTGATCAGAACTTGAAGCAGAAACTCAAAATGGAGCTTTTCATGACGGAGGAGCGTCTCACGACAGCATTTCACGTTGCACATGGTCATTTCAGTGATCGAAACGGAGTTTTCAAAGGTTAAAATATGAAGATTTTTTCAGAGAAAAGCAAAAAGCGCACCTGTAGCCCAGGGGCGCCCTTCTTTTTGAAGGTCAAGATTTTGTGGAAAGTGCTCAAGCATACAGTCAAACTCTTCAAAATTGGTCTGGCTATCCGATGAGCTATCCAGCGAAGCTTTCCGAGACCCAAAGGTTCCGGCAACTGGCGACAGAAGTTGAAATTTTCAAAGTTCCAGATATGAGAAATTTGTCCTTTTCAGGCAAAAGCGCGCCTGTAGCTTGAGGGCGCCCATTTTAAAGAGGGGGTAGATTTTGGTATTTCTGGTGGCTAATGCAGTCAATCTCTTCTCGACTAGTCTGCTCGTCCAACGAGCTATCAAACGCAGTCATCCGAGTCTCAGATATCCGACAGTTGACATCTGAAGATGAGCTTATAATGGAGATTTCACGTTCCAGAGCTTCTTCATTGCATTTCCAGTGCAACTATAGCTCAGGGGCGCTGGCTAACATGACCCTTAAGATGGCCAAATTTGCAGACGAAGTCTTCTTGACTTCAGTACTACTCTAGTCCAGCTTCGCGATGCATCATCCTGCCTGTCGATCCGACGTTCCAGGTGATTGTGGCAGAGGTTCTACCAAGCACGTAATTTCACGGGCGGACCAACATAAAATTTTCATTGTATTTCTATAGTCCAGAGGCGCCTAGCCTTTAGGCCTGTCAGATGAGGTCGTTCGTGTTTGAAGTCTTCACGAGACTTGAGCGTAATTACTTTATCTATTCAACGAGCCTAGCCGTCAGCCTTCGGGATTTGGCAAACGCTCGTATGTGCGAGGTCTTTAGCGAAATGCTGAAGAGTGAAGACATCCGGAAAATGGCTAAGTATGGAGCGGATATTTTAAATAAAATACGCACTGGCGTTTTTGAGGTCTTAGAAGCAGTTTTCTTGCTTCGTCACTTCTAGAGACGTCTCTTGTAAGCTCTTCTGGCTGTCCGTTAAAACAAACGTGGCTCGAAACGGATCATCCCAGCTCCAGATATCAGAGGTCAAAGTAGGGCATCTGGTTGAGAGTTCAACTTTCGTCAAAATGGTGCCAGTGCAATTAAAGGCCAGGGGCGCTTTTACTTTTGAGGCCCTTAATGAACTTTTCAGATGACGTGCGTACAGTCGTTGGATGCAGAATGAGTTCAGGCATGCAGTGAGCTTGGTTCCCTGTCAGTAGGGTTCACCGTTCGTCGTTGGCAGCTGTTTGAAGTGTCAGATGGCAGTTTGAAGAAATGGTTAAGTCTGGAACCCGTAAATGAATTTAATCGGGGCGCCTAATTTTTCAGGGTGTTAAATGATGGATTTTGCAGTAGTGTCTCCCAGCAAACATTTCTTCCTTGTTCAGAGGCTTTCCGATGAATTCTCCGGCAGTCTCAGATCTCCGGTCACTCGAAATCAGTGTTGAAGTTGGCCAGTCGTGACTTTGTCGTCAGCTATAAAATAGGAAGTTAATAAAAAGTGCAATATCTTGAGCAAATGGACGCCTATGAGCTCAAGAGATGACTTTTCAGAATCGGTGAAGTCTAACGGTGAAATCCTAAAGCTTCATTCGAATTGTCAACTGAAGTTCAAAATATTTATTTATTTTGCAATTTTAGCATTAAGTGGCGATTTTCTATTTTTGGCGCCTTTGCTATTGCATAATGAATATTTTATGAATATTTTATTATTCAAACTTCCAGTCAGTGGCAGTGAAACTGAAAGGGGCCAATCAGAGGTTTTCTATTTCAATCAGGGTTTTAAATCTTGCAGTTGCTAAGTTGATGCGAATTTTATCTTATTTAAGCATGGCGCCTTCATTTATTATTCACAAAGCTTCAAAAGAAATTCGTATTTCTCAAGAGAAAATTCATAGCTTAAGAGAAATTCGTATTTTTCAAAGTAAATTCAATTCTTCAAGACCAAAGGCGTATTCCTTAAGTAAATTCGCAATTCTTCAGTGAGCAAAGGCGAATTCTCAAACTTAATAGAAATTCGTATTTTCTCAAGGCAAAAGGCAAATTCGAATTTCCTCAAGAACAAAGGCGAATTCCTCATCAATTTCCAAAGATGATTTTATCTAACTAATCTTTTGTAGGTTAAAAGTTCACAATTATCAGCGATTTGAAGAAATCAAGGGCGATTTTCATTGAAGAAGAACATACAAAAAACGTCTTTTTCCTCCTTGAATCTCAAATTTCTCTCAAATTTCAATTCGCATGTTCCTGAAATTGGCAAATTCGACAAGTTCAAACATCTGGATCATTTTCATATAATTTCCTCGAGTTAAAATCGTACGCCTGATTTTTCAGGAATTTTTATCTTCAGAACATTCATTCTTGAGTTACTAATTTTCTCAATTGAAAAGTCTTTGTACGATCGAGTAGAAGTCATATTTTCGCATATCTGACGTTCTGGGTTGTCTTAGATTCTTTTTTTGGACAAAACCCATATCTCAGATTTTTCGCTGAAAATAATTCTTCGAAAGGCTATTTTTAACTCTCGCAGGCTATTTTTAGTTCTCCAGAAATCTTGTCAGAATTTAGTCAAGTTCACAGCCAATAGGCGAATTTTTCAGAATGCAGTTCACTCAGCTCGAATACAGGACCAAAACAGTCCTTACTCATGATTTCCTTAGGTTGGTTGAGACAGATCTTCATAAAGTGTTGCCAGAAGCAGTTCTTGATCCTGTTAAGATCAGAGCTTCAATTATTCAAAATATTGAGCAGTCTGGTTTACTAGAGGCCGCTTCCATACCTATCTCCGTTCATTGTGTTGAATTTGTGATGGCTTGTATTAAGCATTACAATTCTACTACTCGTGAGATAGTGTCAGTTGACGGACGAGTCATTTGCAGTCTCAAACCTCTAGACATTGAAAGGAGTTTTGGCATTCCTCAACACCCTAACAGTCTGGTTATTTCCATGGAGCAGTGTGAGCAGGCATTTGATGTTGATATGGACAAGTGTTAGAAGAAGATGGCAGAAAGATGGTTAAAACAAGCGAAGAACAGATTGCCAAACAATGTGGGTCGTGGTGAATACAAGGATGAGTATGCGATTCTAATCACACTCCTAAATCGTGTCTCAGGTCAAGCACATGCGAATGTTTTCCAGCCTTGGATGTATTACATTATTGGTTGCATCATTTCTGGGCAGGAGCATTATGACTGGGCATCCTTCATTAGCGATATTCTCCACAGGCAGATCACCAGTTTCTTAGTTGCCCATGAGTTTCACATGTGTTCATATCTCGTGTACTTGATCGTTTATCAGGGTCAGTTCTGAGGACTAAACACCGTGGGTATTCTCGTTCGTAAAGTCTATCAGTATATGATCAGCTTGAGTTCACGTGAGTCGTAATTCAGCGTGTTCACGAGGCTTTTCGACTTATACAGTGAGAAATTTGACTGGGAATTGCACGCCAGTATCTCGACAGCGTTAGGGCAGTGATGGATGGATGGGCAGATTGGTTTATTCAATTCCCGACATACACCTACATCCGAGTATATGGATTTACAGGAAATCCAGCTATGCTTCCACGTTATCCTTCGGATAAGACAATCTTTCAGGAGTTCCTAAGACAGATGCATGATGTTCATCGTCTTTTACGCTGCAGGCATAGACCATCTATCAACTTTCCTTTTCAGTTTGGAATGTATTGGTGCAAGATGACAATTGATGCCAAAGTTGCAGGACAAGAGCTTGAGAGATATCATCTTAAGTATCTTGTTGAAGCACGTGCCTATGATCTTTCAGGTCATTATACAACTCGCCTTGCTGGAGGTACATATCATGAGCCTTCTATGGAGGATTACTGGGCAAATTGCGCAGATGACTTCGAGGTTCGCAGACGTAGTTACGGCCGCTTCTCTCTCTCACAGATTTCTGTTTTCTTGTCAAAAGATGTGGGAGGTTTATCAGATGATGAGGGAGAGGTTCTTCCTCAGTTTTTCAGAGAGCAGGTTGATACACAACCGTTGCCAGCAGTTGATTGGTACACCAAGGAATATGCAATGGTCAAGGAGAGGTCAAGTAGAGTTATTCAGAACAGTATACTTTACCTCGACAGCAAGAAGACAAGGAGCGTAAGTGTGCCCAGAGCAGAGTCGCCAGTAGTGGTGAATCCTTCGCTACCTTCCTCGTCAAAACCTAAACAAAAGAAGGGGAGTAATCTTCCCAAGAAAGGTCAAGCGCCAAATAATTCAAAGGGAAAGGCGCTTGCCACTGTTACACACACGGAGCCTGACAGACAGCCAGTCACAGAGCCAGTTCAGAGGCCAGTTCAGAGTCCGCCAGTACCTGAGGTTCAGCCTCAAGTTCCTACATCAGTTCCAAAGCAGTCACCAACCCCAATTCTCATTGAATTGGATTTAGACTCTCCACCTCGTAGTGGGTCCTTGTAATGTCCCCTTCTCAGCGGTGATCGTTTCAGTTGACCGTTGGCCTATTCCGGAGACCCGTAGGCTAGATGGTGAAATTAGGGTTTCCTAGTTTTGAGGAGGTTGTTGCTTGGAGTTTGGGATTCTGACGGATTCTTTCTGGGTTTTCGAGAGCTTTGCAGTGGTGTGTTCAGTTTGGCATTAGAACTTCGCGAATTTACTATTTTTAGTAAATTCTATTTTGGCAAGGACAGCTTTGGGTTCAGTCAGTTGGACCTCTTCTTCAGTTGTTTCAGCTGGCACTTCACTTCTTGGCCTTGGGCGCATTTTTCTTGGAGAGATAAGTATTTTCATTATAATATTATTATTTTAATATTATACCCCCTTGCCTAGCAGTACAACTTTAAGTTGTTTTTAAAAAGGGGACTTTTGAGGGTCAAGGCGTCATAAGGAGATAAATTATATTTTTAATGTCAAATATTGAGACTAAGAAATGGGACGCCTTTTTGAGAGATTGATTTTATTTTAAAAAGTGAAATATTTTATTGATGAAAAAGGATGCCATCTTTTGGAGGGAAAAGGTGAATTTGAAATTAGGGTTTGGGCGCCCTCTGGAAGCTTCTAGATGTTTCTCTCCCGTCTATTTATTCAGGCCTCAGCTCTTCTTTTGGGATCTTTCGTCTACTACACCGTTATGCTGCTGGATTGTATTCAGGCACTCGCTTCGAGGAAAGCACACCTCCTAGCATTGGCTCATCTTCTTGCTTGAAAGATAGCAACTAGTTGAGAGGTTAGCTTGTAATTGGGTTGTTTTGGCATTGTAGTTGAGTTTCTTGCATTTAGCTAATATTATTCAAGCATTTTGTCATATTTCAGAGTTGCTGATGTTGCATAGCTGTAGGCAGTTTTCATTCATAAATCAAAAATACAAAAAGATATCGTTTTGGGTATTCAATATATCATCTTTCCTCATTGGGGCGACCCACCTTGCAAAGTTATAGATTTTATTTTGCTGTTTTGGATTTTATCTAGCAAGTTCGCCCTTTTAAGAGGGCCGTACCATTCTGTCTCAGCCTTGGGATGTGTGCAGAAAGTTTTATGGATGTTTGGTGAGGTTTAGAGGACTTGTTTTGGGCCCCTTTGTGTCTAGAGCAATCTGCATTTGATATTTTGTCATTTGAGTATGTATTGAGTGAGATATGAGCAATTGAGTGAGGATTGGTTTGCAGATTTCACATTTAAATTGCAGGTCTGATAGATCAGAATTAAGCTAATCATCTCCTACTAAAGGATTGAGCATTGTAAGTTGTATTTTGATCCTAGAAAGATACTCTACACAGCTGCAGCAATGAAGACTTCAAAGCTCTAGTTTAATTGAACAATTTCTGATACAATTGTAAGCTGTTAGTAGTACTATCAGCAATTCATCTTTATCTTGCAATTTGAGTTATTGTACATTGGTAAGCATTATTCAGTGGGAATGTTCATTATCTTCCCTTTTAATAGAGCAAAAATTGGTCCGGTTCATTATATTCTGGTTTTAATAAGATTCTTAATGATCCCAAAAGAAGAATTTATGAATTTGATAGTGGAGTGGGCTGCGGAATGCATGGTTCTTCCTGCTAGTCCTGTTGAGACAAAGAGAGAATACCCTCCAGATATTCAGTCTATACTCACCAAAAGGAGTAAGGTGTTTGCTGATCTACCACCTGGGCCACCACCAGAAAGAGGTGCTGAGCATGTTATTGAACTTAAAGAAGGGGCCAAACCAGTCATCACAACACCATATAGATATCCTAAGAAGCAGAAGGATGAAATTGAGAAGAACATAAGAGAACTTCTGGAGATGGGTTTCATTCGCCCTAGCAAGAGTCCCTTTGCTTCAGCTGTAGTCCTTGTGAAGAAGAAGGACGACACCATCCGCATGTGTGTGGATTACTATGCCTTGAACCAAAGCACAATAAAGAATCGATATCCTATTCCTCGGATTGATGAGCTCATTGATGAGCTACATGGTGCTAAATTCTTCTCCAAAATTGATTTGAGGTCGGGTTACTATCAAATCCGGATGAGAGGTTCAGATGTTGAGAAGACGGCATTCAGATGCCACTATGGTCATTTTGAGTTCTTAGTCATGCCCTTTGGCTTGACTGATGCTCCAGCCACTTTCCAGTCTTGCATGAACAGAGTTTTCCAGAAGCAGTTGAGGAAATTTGTGTTAATTTTCTTTGATGATATTCTCATCTTCAGCAAGACATGGGAAGAACACCTCAAGCACTTGGAGGAAGTGCTTAGCATTCTTGAATTAGAAAGTTTGTTTGCAAAGGAGTCCAAATGTGAATTTGGAATGAAGGAGCTGCTCTACCTTGGCCATATAATCAGCGCGGAAGGGGTGAAGGTTGATCCAGAAAAGATCAAGGCTATAGTAGATTGGCCACCTCCAGAAAATTTGACTCATTTGAAGGGCTTCTTGGGTCTTTGTGGCTTCTACAGAAGGTTTGTAAAGGGGTATTCTCAAAGTGCTGCTCCTCTTACTGACCTCACCAAAAAGGGGGCTTTCATGTGGTCAGAAAAGGCTCAAAATGTGTTTGATAAGTTCAAGAAGATCATGAGTTCTTGTCCCGTATTGGCCATACCAGATTTCTCCAAACCTTTCGAGTTACAATGTGATGCATCAGGGGAAGGTATTGGGGCTGTTTTGATGCAAGATAAGCATCCAATTGTATTTGAAAGCAGAAAATTAAGAGGGGTTGAAAGGACCTATTCTATCTATGACAAAGAAATGCTTGCAATCATGCATGCATTAGCCAAGTTCAGACAATATCTGGTGGGGAGTAAATTCGTGGTCAAGACTGATCACAACAGTCTCAAGCACTTCATGCATCAGAAGGACTTGAATGAGAGACAGCAGAAGTGGGTGAGTAAGCTACAAGCTTACGATTTTGATATTGAGTATGTCAAAGGAAAGAACAACATTGTGGCCGATGCTTTGTCCAGAAGGCCACACTTGAGCTCATTGTGTGAGCTTAATGCTGATTGGAAGGAGTTGTTGCTTGCTGATTATGCCAAAAATCAGTTTGCAACCAGCGTTATTGAAGGTACTTTTCATGATGAAAGGTACAAGGTAGTTGATGGATTAATACACTACAAGGGAAGGATCTTCTTGGTGGCTGATTCTAAACTTAAGAAGAAGATTTTGATGACCTTTCATGACATCCCACTTGCTGGTCATCAAGGTTACTTCAAGATGTATAGGCAGATTCGAGAGAGGTTCTCTTGGAAGGGGTTGAAAGACGATGTTCAGCGTTACATCAAGGAGTGTAGCACTTGTCAAATGAATAAAAATGAGCACTCTCTTCCAGCTGGTCTATTGCAGCCACTTCCCATTCCAAATCAGAAATGGGAAAGTATCTCGATGGATTTCATCACCGGGTTGCCTAGGGCTCAAGGCAAAGATTGTATTTATGTTGTAGTGGATAGATTGACCAAATTCGCTCATTTTTTTTGCCATCACTAGCACATTTACAGCAGCTCAAGTTGCAGATTTGTTCTTCCATGAAGTGTTTAGATTGCATGGGTTGCCTAAAAACATTGTGAGTGATAGGGACAGCAAGTTCCTAAGCACCTTTTGGCAGGAGATCTTTAGGATGAGTGGTACAGTGCTTACTCCAAGCACTAGCTATCACCCACAAACAGATGGTCAAACAGAGATTGTGAACAAATGATTGGAGGGCTATCTCAGGAATTATGTCTCGGAGCAGCAAAAAGCATGGGTGAAATGGCTCCACTTGGGAGAATATTGCTACAACACCTCTTTCCACATGTCAATAAAGATGTCTCCATTCATGGCACTCTATGGTTACGAGGCTCCAAGCTTTGTTGATTTGGTGTTTGGCGATAGCAAAGCTCCCCAAGCCAAGGATTGGCTGCAGCAAAGCCAAGATGTTTTGAAATCCCTGAAGGACAACCTTCAAATGGCACAAAATCAGCAGAAGATGTACACTGATCAGCAGCGTGTTGAGCGCTCATTTGAGGTTGGTGACATGGTATATCTTCGGCTTCAGCCTTACAGACAGTCCACACTTAAGAAGAGTGGAGCTGAGAAGCTTAAACCACGCTTCTATGGTCCATTCAAAGTTGTTAGGAAGGTTGGAGCAGTGGCTTATGAGTTGGAACTACCTTCGAGTAGTAAGGTCCATAACGTTTTCCATGTGTCTCGCCTCAAAAAGGCACTTGGACACAACGTTGTGGCTTCATCACAGTTGCCTCCTTTGGATGAAGAAGGGCAGTTGACCTTGGTTCCAGAACAGATTATTGATTCCAGAGAACGTTCCTTGAGGAAGAGAACCATCAAAGAATACTTGGTGAAGTGGAAGAATTTACCATTGGAGGATGCTACTTGGGAGAATGAGGAGATTCTATAGCATCCAGACTTGCGATTGCTTGAGGGCAAGCAATCTTGGGGAGGGCGGACTGTAATGTCTCCTTCTCAGCGGTGATCGTTTCAGTTGACCGTTGGCCTATTCCGGAGACCCGTAGGCTATGCGGATGGTGAAATTAGGGTTTCCTAGTTTTGAGGAGGTTGTTGCTTGGAGTTTGGGATTCTGATTGCAGATTCTTTCTGGGTTTTCAGAGAGCTTTGCAGTGGTGTGTTCAGTTTGGCATTTCGGGCAACTTCGCGAATTTACTATTTTTAGTAAATTCTATTTTTGGTAGTGGACAGTTTGGGTTCAGTTCAGTTGGACCTCTTTTTCAGTTGTTCCAGCTGGCACTTCAGTTCTTGGCCTTGGGCGCATTTTTCTTGGAGAGATAAGTATTTTCATTATAATATTATTATTTTAATACTGTGTTACACGGGGACGTGTCCCCTGCCCCAAAACCCCCTGTACCCGTCCCCATCCGTCCCGGGGACGGGGGGACGCATCGGGGACAGTCCCCGGCCGTCCCCAAAATTGAGAAATTAATAGGAAACGGCAGGGGACGTTTCCTGTCGTCTGGGAACGTTCCCTCGTCCCCGGGGACGGCAGGGGACGTTGGGAACGTCCCTCGCTGTCCCCAGGGACGGCTTGCCATCCCCTGTGCATATGAACATAAAAATCACCTATTAATCTTTTTAAAGGCAATTTTTAAAGTGGCAGCATTTAGCCATAAAAGAAATCAAGCATCTAAACTCAATGTCATATAAAAATTGCCTTTTAGGAAAGCATCAAGTTGCCAAACAAATTGTACAGAACAAAAAATGACTTCTATAAAATTTTCCAGGAAAAAATAGAAATTAACATCCACTGCATTTAGCTATGAAGTATTGATCTCAATATTATAATTTTTTATGAGTTAATTTGAATATAACCATAAAATCGATACTTGTTATTGCTAATGTCAGTTTTTAGTGTTTATTATTGGTTTGCAGGCCTAAATCAAGGAACATGCCAAAAGGGGACATTTCAATCTTCCTTTTAACTCTTCCATAGAATCTCTTCTATGAGTGCATAGGCTATGATTTTCCAGAGGTCCATATTTGCAGTTTGATCGATCCCATAGGATGTTCCGTTTCAGAAATAAGTATGTTTTTACTTATTTGCAAACAATGTCCAGGTTTTTTGGAGTTTCACTTTGGATTGGAGCAATTTCAAGTCTCCTATAGAACATTTTGTATGGAATATCATTTTAAAAACCAAAATAGTTGAATTTTTCAAGCTTTGTGGAGAAAACTGCGTAACAATATTTCCTTTGATGTTTCAGATCACACAGCCTGAAAAATTCACATACATCAACCATAAAAATCTAGTACTGCTAATTACCAAAATAGTTGATAAATCTATTTGTAGTTTACAACTTTTGGGTCTCTGTGATAACAAGTATCTCTGCCTCTGGCTTTATAGCTGAGTAACATAGTGCCTTTTTGTTAGCTTACCATAAAAATTAGAAATTGTTCTAATATATCTTAACTCCAATCATGTATTCTCACAAAGAATGCCTTCAATTTCAACTCGATCTAATCAGTCTTCAACATTCCAGTTATAATAAAACCCCATTCAAGACCAATATTAAATTGATTATGGATCAAAGAGATCCAAATATCAAGGGTATACATGCTTCAAAAAACAATGAAAATATCAACCATGGGCATAAAACATTCGAGCCATAAAGTAATGGCATTGCTAACCTTTGACAACACATCGCCATAGCTCCATCTGTTCTGACTGGGACATGTTCATGACATTCTTTATATTTCCATTTATTATGTAGGATGCCTGGACAGTGGACTCACATTTTGGAATGATAAATACTTGGAATTAGAATGTAAATCTCACCAATTTAGAAAAACAATTCATCAGTAAATATTATGTTTAAAGTGGCAGCATTTAGCCATAAAAGAAATCAAGCATCTAAACTCAATGTCATATAAAAATTGCCTTTTAGGAAAGCATCAAGTTGCCACACAAATTCTACAGAACAAAAAATGACTTCTATAAAATCAAGTTGCTACTACTCTCGCGATTTATTATATTGGTGTGAGCAATTATTAATTTATTGACATATATCTCTCTTTCCCTCTCTCTGTGTATAATACAATAATATATTAATAAATTTTGAAAAAATCATATATATATATATATGTATTTTGTATGTCGCCGTCCCCTACCGTCCCCTAAAAATGGGCCCCTAGGAAACGTCCCGGAAACTCGTCCCCAGCCGTCCCCCCGTCCCCGTCCCCAAAAGGACCTGGAACATAGTTTTAATATTACCCCCTTGCCTAGCAGTACAACTTTAAGTTGTTTTTAAAAAGGGGACTTTGAGGGTCAAGGCGTCATAAGGAGATAAATTATATTTTTAATGTCAAATATTGAGACTAAGAAATGGGACGCCTTTTTGAGAGATTGATTTTATTTTAAAAAGTGAAATATTTTATTGATGAAAAAAGGACGCCATCTTTTGGAGGGAAAAGGTGAATTTGAAATTAGGGTTTGGGCGCCCTCTGGAAGCTTCTAGATGTTTCTCTCCCGTCTATTTATTCAGGCCTCAGCTCTTCTTTTGGGATCTTTCGTCTACTACACCGTTATGCTGCTGGATTGTATTCAGGCACTCGCTTCGAGGAAAGCACACCTCCTAGCATTGGCTCATCTTCTTGCTTGAAAGATAGCAACTAGTTGAGAGGTTAGCTTGTAATTGGGTTGTTTTGGCATTGTAGTTGAGTTTCTTGCATTTAGCTGACATTATTCAAGCATTTTGTCATATTTCAGAGTTGCTGATGTTGCATAGCTGTAGGCAGTTTTCATTCATAAATCAAAAATACAAAAAGATATCGTTTTGGGTATTCAATATATCATCTTTCCTCATTGGGGCGACCCACCTTGCAAAGTTTTAGATTTTATTTTGCTGTTTTGGATTTTATCTAGCAAGTTCGCCCTTTTAAGAGGGCCGTACCATTCTGTCTCAGCCTTGGGATGTGTGCAGAAAGTTTTATGGATGTTTGGTGAGGTTTAGAGGACTTGTTTTGGGCCCCTTTGTGTCTAGAGCAATCTGCATTTGATATTTTGTCATTTGAGTATGTATTGAGTGAGATATGAGCAATTGAGTGAGGATTGGTTTTCAGATTTCACATTTAAATTGCAGGTCTGATAGATCAGAATTAAGCTAATCATCTCCTACTAAAGGATTGAGCATTGTAAGTTGTATTTTGATCCTAGAAAGATACTCTACACAGCTGCAGCAATGAAGACTTCAAAGCTCTAGTTTAATTGAACAATTTCTGATACAATTGTAAGCTGTTAGTAGTACTATCAGCAATTCATCTTTATCTTGCAATTTGAGTTATTGTACATTCCCACTGAATAAGTGGAAGAGGCTGGCTTGCCGCCTATTTACTTGTTTGCATTGTAATTTCCTAAGTCTCTGCCATATGGTCGCCTCTTGTCCATCACGGACTGAGTAGCACATACTTGGTGTTGAGCTAATTTTCAGTATTGCATTAGATAGGGATCCTCTGACCGAATGCTCGTCGTTCACCGGTGCATCTCTTGGTTAGAGTTCTTGTTCAGCATTTTCCTTTGAGATCCTCTGACCAATGCTCACACCTTGCCCCCATCGGGATCCTGGTGTACATTCTGGTTAGAATTACTTTCCGCATCGTTTGGGTTTATGCTAACCTTAACGGGTGCGTGTTGCATTGTAATCATTTGTGAAAAATAAAAAAAAAATTGGTCCGGTTCATTACAGTGGTATCGGAGCACTTTTATGGATTCGTCTACTACACCGTTATGCTGTTGGATTGTATTCAGGCACTCGCTTCGAGGAAAGCACACCTCCTAGCATTGGGAGAATGAGGAGATTCTACAGCATCCACTAGTAGAATCTCATTATTCACCTACACCTTACTATTAGGATAAACCCAAACTTGCAAACCATAAGGAGTACCCCCTAGTATTTAAGAGGGCCGTACCATTCTGTTTTAGCCCACAAGAATATAAGTGGCAAACACCTTACTCCTTTTGGTGAGTATAGACTGAATATCTGGAGGGTATTCTCTCTTTGTCTCAATAGGACTAGTAGGAAGAACCATGCATTCCGCAGCCCACTCCACTATCAAATTCATAAATTCTTCTTTTGGGATCATTAAGAATCTTATTAAAACCAGAATATAATGAACCGGACCAATTTTTGCTCTATTAAAAGGGAAGATAATGAACATTCCCACTGAATAATGATTGCCTCTTCAAAAACTCCTTACTATAGTTAATTGTATCCGTGAGCATTGGTCAGTTGGACCTCTTCTTCAGTTGTTTCAGCTGGCACTTCAGTTCTTGGCCTTGGGCGCATTTTTCTTGGAGAGATAAGTATTTTCATTATAATATTATTATTTTAATATTATACCCCCTTGCCTAGCAGTACAACTTTAAGTTGTTTTTAAAAAGGGGACTTTTGAGGGTCAAGGCGTTATAAGGAGATAAATTATATTTTTAATGTCAAATATTGAGACTAAGAAATGGGACGCCTTTTTGAGAGATTGATTTTATTTTAAAAAGTGAAATATTTTATTGATGAAAAAGGACGCCATCTTTTGGAGGGAAAAGGTGAATTTGAAATCAGGGTTTGGGCGCCCTCTGGAAGCTTCTAGATGTTTCTCTTCCGTCTATTTATTCAGGCCTCAGCTCTTCTTTTGGGATCTTTCGTCTACTACACCGTTATGCTGCTGGATTGTATTCAGGCACTCGCTTCGAGGAAAGCACACCTCCTAGCATTGGCTCATCTTCTTGCTTGAAAGATAGCAACTAGTTGAGAGGTTAGCTTGTAATTGGGTTGTTTTGGCATTGTAGTTGAGTTTCTTGCATTTAGCTGATATTATTCAAGCATTTTGTCATATTTCAAAGTTGCTGATGTTGCATAGCTGTAGGCAGTTTTCATTCATAAATCAAAAATACAAAAAGATATCGTTTTGGGTATTCAATATATCATCTTTCCTCATTGGGGTGACCCACCTTGCAAAGTTATAGATTTTATTTTGCTGTTTTGGATTTTATCTAGCAAGTTCGCCCTTTTAAGAGGGCCGTACCATTCTGTCTCAGCCTTGGGATGTGTGCAAAAAGTTTTATGGATGTTTGGTGAGGTTTAGAGGACTTGTTTTGGGCGCCTTTGTGTCTAGAGCAATCTGCATTTGATATTTTGTCATTTGAGTATGTATTGAGTGAGATATGAGCAATTGAGTGAGGATTGGTTTGCAGATTTCACATTTAAATTGCAGGTCTGATAGATCAAAATTAAGCTAATCATCTCCTACTAAAGGATTGAGCATTGTAAGTTGTATTTTGATCCTAGAAAGATACTCTACACAGCTGCAGCAATGAAGACTTCAAAGCTCTAGTTTAATTGAACAATTTCTGATACAATTGTAAGCTGTTAGTAGTACTATCAGCAATTCATCTTTATCTTGCAATTTGAGTTATTGTACATTCCCACTGAATAAGTGGAAGAGGCTGGCTTGCTGCCTATTTACTTGTTTGCATTGTAATTTCCTAAGTCTCCGCCATATGGTCACCTCTTGTCCATCACGGACTGAGTAGCACATACTTGGTGTTGAGCTAATTTTCAGTATTGCATTAAATAGGGATCCTCTGACGGAATGCTCGTCGTTCACCGGCGCATCTCTTGGTTAGAGTTCTTGTTCAACATTTTCCTTTGAGATCCTTTGACCAATGCTCACACCTTGCCCCCATTGGGATCCTGGTGTACATTCTGGTTAGAGTTACTTTCCGCATTGTTTGGGTTTATGCTAACCTTAACGGGTGCGTGTTGCATTGTAATCATTTGTGAAAAAAAAAAAAAAAATTGGTCCGGTTCATTACAGTCCTCTACACATTCACTCTCGTCAGTACCTCCTGTTGCTAGTATAGACCCTTCTAGTAGCATTAGCCGAGACCAATCTTGGATCGAAGCTCAGCTAGGAAGGAAGAGGAGGCAGCCATCCTATGTTCTTAATCATTTTGATTTTGATGAGATTTACCAGGATGCGCCAAACAAGAGGGTCAAGAACATGGTCCACGTAGAGAGGAACACTGATATGGAGATTGTCGTTGAGATTGCTGTACCTCCACAGGGGAAGAACTTGGCTGAATTGGAGTCTCAGGATTTTGAGGTTATCACAGTCAACCTTGGTCGTAGCACACGCCAGACCCAGGTTGATCTCCTACAAGTTGCTACAGACAGTGCCAGGGATAGAATACTGAAGGACAGAGAAGATAAGGCAGCCCTCAAGGTTGAAATCAGACAGCTTCGTCAGTATATTTCTAGCCTTGTGCATAGACCAGATGCCATTAACACACTCCCGCCGATGCTTGAGCCTCCAGCAGAGCAAAGCCAACTTAATCACTTAGTTGCATATGGCAAGCGTTTGGATGAATGGGAGGAGTTCGTTGCTAGAGGCCGTACTATGCTCACAGAGTTATATCAATTGCGGTACAATGCACAAGAACTTCGTCTTCGTCTTCAGGATGAGGAGCGAGATATGGCGATTAATAAATCCCGAGATGAGATTATGATTGCTCATCTGAGTGTGGCATATGATGCAGTCATAGATGCAGAGGATAGAGAGGCTATCTACTCTTGGAAAACACAATTGGTTTTTAGGGCAAAGATAGAAGAGACTTTAGCGTCAGAGTTGGCTGAGAGTGGAGAGCACGTCACTAGTGCACTCCGGTTTGTGAGGACTCTAGTGTCTCGCTTACCGTGTCGATATCAGATCGAGGGTGGTGCCTACGTTGAGCTTACCGATGTTCAGTCAGAGCTTCAGGCACTCATTCATACCATTTTCAGTGGGGAGACCGTTGGCTGTAAGGTTACTCAGCTTACAGTCATGTCAGCATTGTTCGATGAGGCAACAAGGAGCAGAGGTGAATTTCAGTCTCAGATCACAACTGGTAAGGATATGCTGCACCGACATAGCATTCTTCGACAGAGTCTCATAGCTCCAGATAGTGATGCAGTTAACAATCTCGTTGAGGGATTGATTGCTCGAGATCACGGACAGTAAATTTCAGTTCCCACCTCTCAGGATAGACATCATACACAGGAGTTAAACTTGGCGTTACCTTTTCAAGTTAACTCGCTGTCTCGTCTCATGCATATCTATTCTGAGATTAGCTTTACACACTTGGAGTTTCATCTAGGGTTTTTTCGTTAACTAATAGTAGTCTTCCAGTTAACTTGCTTTCAATAAGGACGTGCATGCTTGCACATTGTCCATTTTTAGATTAGATGTTTCGGTTAACTGATGGTAGTTTTCTAGTTAACTGTATAGTTTGCTTTATTAGGGCTTAGCAATAAATCTTGCATGCATTGCAAGAC